>CM062637.1:8984282-9231388 GCA_025617555.3 Puccinia polysora | reverse complement strand
CACATATCAGAGTGCGGGATCATTGGATTGAGTAAGGGTTGGACTATGAGTAAGGAGGACCAGTGCGGAATTGACAGAGGCGATGGGAAAAGGAGTCTTTCATGAGCAGTTAACATTCCTTTTTGGAGTACCTAAGGAGGGTCAGTGCAGAATGCAAGGAGAAAATAGGGGTCTCTCATTTGTGGTTTGCATTCTTTTGTTATTTTTTGTATATATAAGGAAGATTTTCTTTTATTGGAGAGGGGGGAGGGGATTATGGGACATTATTAGATTATTGGAGCATCATAATCATTGGATTTATCATTGGAGATCATCCCATAATTATATCACATCATCACATCATCAATCATCATCAGATTATTGGAGTATAGAAAAAAGGGGGAAAAACATTTCATGGAAAATTATAGATAAATTCTTTTATTCTGTTAACTTGGAATGTAATTACCAGCAAGATTTTTTGGAGTTCACATTTAGGGAAATAGTTCAAGTGCAGAGCTTGTTGGGGAGTCCTTCTTTTTTATTTACTATTATTTCATTGCAAGTGAGCTTTAGTGGTTTCCAGCTTGGGTGCAAAAGTGGAGTTCAATTAGGAATTGCAGAGGTACAGGAGTGTGAATGAAGGTATAGTGGGCTTTCCAAAACTTGGAGTGCAATTTTTGCAGAAAATTTTACCAAACACACAATCTCTTTCCACAAACTGGGGTTCTGGCCGCAAAATTCCTTTCTCTGTTATAATACCTGGTACCGTCTGCGGAGATATACTTTTTTTTAGTTCTTATTCTTTCTTTTACATCCAAGATGATGGGAGGTTTTAAGGCTGGTTTGGCTGACTCACTTTCAACTCACCAACAGGCAACCGGTAGCGCACCACTGTATAAAAGCGCTACTCATCAGACCACCAGTCTTGCAGGGCCGCTGCCAATAGTGGCCATGGGGGACAATCAACATATGCTTCACCAGAGATCCTGGAGGAGCAGCAAGGGAGTGGAGCAAGAATTAGGCCAAGGGACTACCCTGCAGTTAGGTTTTGTCCGGAGGATGTTCACCAATTTCTGGAAGGGTTTGAGGACACGGCTGACAGAAAAGGTGCAAATGACGTCAACTGGGTCTGGCAAATAGTAAAATTCATTCTGGATGAGGAGAATCTGCTGGAAATAGAGGATATGGAGGTTTACGGAGAAAAAAATTGGGAAAAGTTGCGGGGGAAATAGTGGAAAAATTGGGGTCACGGGAGCAGAGGTTCTGCAAAGTGGATCTTGAGCGTCTTGCAACCAAAACAACAAGGGAAGGAGGTGTTTCCTTGAGGATTTTGTTTGTTGTGTATTGTTCCTCATTTGATTTCATTTTGAAGTACCTTGTCCGCAAAAATATTTGGGCGGAGAATACTGGCTCTTTCAAGAGGAATTTCATGCAGGGGGTTAGCTCCAAGTTGCGCGGAAGGGTCCACAGAAAGCTTTACAGAAGAGGATCAATTTGTAGGTTGCGGGATGGAGGGGTAACCCTACTCCCGGACATGAAGGACCTCCGCACAGTGGCTTTAGGCAATTTGGAATTAGCAGAACTTATTGAGGAAGACCCACAGGGTTTGGAGAAGAAGGATGTACAGTTGAAAAGGGTAAAAGGGCTGGTAATACCAAAGGAAACTGCTGAAATGACAGAGATGTTTAACAAAATGCGTCTTTTCTGGCAGAAAGCTATGGCAAAGCCAGCCGTAACAGTCCCAGAACCATCAAAAACAACAACTAATGCGCCAACTCAGGGGCCATCAAGGGCACCGCCAAGGAACAAAGGCAAGCCTTGCATCTACCAATGATATTAATGCCGGGAAGACAGCCATCTTAAAAGGTTGTGTAAAGATCTGAGTGAAGATGTGTGGAGCAAGATAGTTAAGACGGATGGAAGGGATTGATTTACCCTTCAGGAGAAACTATACCAGATATGCCAGATCAACCTTTGCCACAAGATCTGGCTTGAGCGGTGGCAGCGGAGAAGAAGGAAGCTACAGCTTCAGCAGGGTACACTTTTCCCTTGACTTGGGAACCCCTGGAAGTTTGGGCAGAGGTTAGAGCCGTTTTCTCCAATGAGAGGAGAATGGACCTTCATGGTCCTACTCCTGCAAAATCACCGGAACAAGCAGTTGTAGTCAAAGCAGGGGGATCCCGCAGGAGGGCCTGAGAAGTAGCAAGGAGAATTTGCAGAACGGACCACCCAGTTTCCCTAACTTTGAAGGAATTAGCAGCAATCTCACCAGTAATGGTGGAGGAAATGGTTGCAGTCTTCAAGCAGTTTGCCGGGAATAAGGAGGAAAACACAAACCCCAGAGAAGAGGCAAATTTTGGTTTGCTCAACGCGGGGGCGGACGTTTTAGGAGTTAGTGGTGCTATGATGTGCCCTTGGGAATATGTATAAATGTGGATCAGAGGAAAACGGTGTTGGTCAATGGTCAATAGCTGTTCATTGGTAAAGGTCCTTCAATTGAAGCTGGCAACCAACGCAGGATTGGTCCAACACAAGGAAAAAATTGGGTTGCAGACTTTGGGGGTTTTTTAATGCATGGTTGAAGGGGTGGTGGAGAAGGAAATGACAGAAGTGGCAAAGATCTTGGCTCCGCTGTTGTATTTGGTAGTAAGTAGGTTGGAGTTCATACTTGGTAGGCCGTTCCTTTTTGCCTTCCAGGCATCCCTTGGCTTCCTTCTGGATAATAGGGAGGGAATCCTTACTTTTGTGGACGCCTTGCGGAAAATTTACAAGAAAACCATCCTTTGGCCTGAAAAGGGTAGAGGGGAACATTGGAAGGGCTGCCCTCTTGCAGAAGGCAGCCACAAAAATTTAGCGGAGGATTTTTAAATTTCCCCCGTGTTGCCTGTGTGGGGAAGGCTCTGTCCTTGCGCAGACGGTCAAAAGATAAGTAGCAGGGAGGAGGAACCCCTGTAGCGCAGCGCAACTTGCTTTGGACAGTAAGGAGAAGAGAGGGGATTGGTGCAACAATGATGGGAGCGGGGATAGGATCAAAAGTGAGTCCTTCCTTTTATGGGCCTCCAATTTGTCAGCACAAGCAGCTACCCTTGTGCCACAACCATGAGCAACCCGGATTTTGTTTCAGGTCAACAATTACAAATAGAGGAGACAACCAAGGGATCAAAGTTGGTTGAGGTGCTGGTCTTTGGTAGCAAATACAAACCAGTTGCTAAGAAGGTATGAACGCAGAACAAGCCCATACCGCAGGACCTCAATAAACCAATGTGGCCTATCTGTTGTTCACAGGACTCTTATGAGTTGCCTTTGATGCCCCCAATCCTGGAGAAGGATCCAAGAGGCTTGATGGAGGAGCAGATGGCGGAACTCAAATTTGGGCAGGAGGGGTGGTTGCAAGAGGAGGAAGTACAATTACTCAAGGGGGTGATTTTCATGCAGAGGAAGGCGCTGTCCTTTTTTCTGGAGGAGCAGGGGTTGCTCAGGCATGAGATTTCAGACCACTACTGGATAACTACAGTGCCCCATGACCCTTGGAAGATTAAACCCATTCCTAATCCGGTAGTGGTTAGGGATTGGTTTACAGAGTTGGTGTGGGAGCCTTTGCAGACAGTTTTGTAAAAGCCTTCTTGTTCTAGTTATTCTAGTCCCATTTTTTCATTAACAAAGCAGTAAAGGCAAATTCTGCAGATTTTCCACAACCTGAAGAGGTTAAGCTTGGTCACAATCAGAGAAGCTGGGTTTCCTCTGCAGGTGGAGGATTTTGTGAAGAATATGACTGGAAGAGTTTTCTATGGGTTAGTAAACGTCATGGGGGGGTAAAATCAGCGGGAGCTACATCCAGAGTCCTTTCCAATGACAGCATTTGAAACGCAGTTGGGGCAAATTCAGTTACCGCAGCTTCTGCAGGGGGCAACTAATTTGGTACTGGTTTACCAGGCCCAGATGACGTGGATTTTTCAGTATGAGGTTCTGGAAAAAGTGCGGATATTCATCAATGACACGGGTATCAAGGGGCCATGGATCAATTACAGAGGAGAAATATTGTGGGAAATTTGGGAATAAGGTGGTTTGTCTGGGAGTACGCGCGGCCATTGGAGAGAATCCTGTTCCGGATTGAGGAAGCAGGTTTGACCTTTTCTGGTAAAAAGTTTGCAGTGTGCATTATGGCCTTAGAAGTCCTTGGCAACAAGGTTTCTTCAAAAGGGAGGAAAATCACTAAGGCCAAAGTTAAAAAAGTTTTGGAAGGGCCTACTCCGTGCCATGCTACTCACATTTCCAAGTTTTTAGGTCTATGTGGATGGGTACAGATCTTCATTGAGCGTTTTGCAGAGATAGCTAGCCCTTTTCAAAAATGATTAGGAAGGGGTCTGAGTGAGTGTGGACAGAGGAATGCGATTGCGCGTTCCAGGAGCTGAAGGAGATTGTTGGGCAGCAATTACTGTTGAAGGAACTTGACTATGAAAAAGGAGGGATCTGGCTAGCGGTAGACTTGAGCAAGTTTTGTGCGGGTGGTGTGCTGAACCACAAAGATTAAGGGAAAGACAGGCCAGTAATCTATGAGTTGGTAACCTTTTTGGAGGCAGAATCTTGGTACTTGCAGCCAAAGTTGGAGTTGTGTTGGGTGACAAGGATTGTGCGGAGATTACAGCATGTGCTGTGGGGGGTGTATTTTGAACTCCTGGTGGATGCAGAAGCGCTGGCTAGGATGATGAATTTCCCAACCTTGCCTAATGCTCCTAAGACACGGTGGATTGCATACTTACAGTTGTTCAATTTCACAGTCAGGCACATTCTGGGGAAGGCGTTTACAATGCCAGATTCCTTGTCTTGGTATCCAGAGGTCTGGCGCGCGGCAGAAGGGGATTTGGACATGGAAAAAAAGCTTCTGAAGGTGGAGGCAATGGCTGCAGAGGTTGGAAAACTTCCCCTAAAACAGTGCAGAAGGTTTCAGGCATTGGACAAGTACCTTTGGACGCTTCTTTTTCCTGAAGGTTTGTTGGCAACAGAGGTTAGATGGGTTTTGCAGGAGGTTTTGCTTTACTTTTTCCAGGACAGGCAGTTGTGGAAACGGGAACTTCCAAAACCCTTGGTTGTGGTCAAAAGGTGGGAGGATAATGAGGACTTTATGTGGAGTATTGACAATGACTTAGGCCATTGGGGAGAGGCGGAGACCCAGAGAAGAGTTAAGACCAGGTTCTGGTGGCCTGGTTTGGGGAAAACAGTGAAAGATTGGGTGCAGATTTGCAGCGCTTGTCAGCAGTGGAGTACCAGAGTACCAAGGGAGGTGGGTATTCCAACGGGTGAGGACAAACTTTTTGGGAGGGTCTCACTGGACGTAGTCCATAGCAAGGCAGGAACGTTCCCTTATCTGCTTGTGGCTTGGGACAACTTGTTGTGGTGGGCGGAGGCGCATCTGTTGGTTAATCTGTTGGCAGAGAAGGTGTGGCGGTTTTTGGAGGAGAATTGGTTTGCTTGTTTTGATTGTTTGCAGCTCATCACAGTGGACAGCAGGGCGGAGTTTTGGGGTGATCTTTGGAGGCTGGTTGAATCTTGCGTCACAAGGTTTGGGCGAGTTACGGAATCTTATCCAGAGGGAACAGGGGTGATAGAAAGGGGGCATCAGCCCATCAAGGACAAAATGGTTAAGATCTGCGGATGTAACGGGAAGAAGTGGCAGGAAACCTTGCCAGTTGTGCTGTTTGGGGATTGGATATTGGTCAAGCAGGGGATGGGTTATTTGCCTTACAAGCTCTTGTATGGGCCATGGCTGGTGCTTCTGGTAGATATCAAAACCTTGAATTACCTTTCTATTGACTGAAGGAAGGTTAAGACCACAGAGGATCTAGTTGTGGCGCAGGAAGAGCCACTTTTGCGGCAAAAGGAGATGGTGGAAAGTGCAGCTGTTAAGAATGTTAAGAATAGGCCCTCTATAAGTCTCTTTCTGTTCCAAATCCAGAAGCGCGCGTACTTCAAGGATGAGTGTGAGCACTCCTCTATGAGAGATAACCAGCTGGGAGACACTCTTGACTGACTCCCTTATCCCAGGAGAGAGGTTGGGGGCTCCGGGGGATCAATCTCAACTGGTGCTTAGTTCTTTCCATAGCAAGAACTGATTCTTGTCCTTTATCTTTCTTTCTCCTTCTTTTTCTTTTTCTTTTAATTTTTTATTAATATTTTGGTTTCTATTCATTCAACTTTGCCTGCGTATAATTGACCCAACTTCCCTACAACTTCTAATCTCTTCTCATCTCAAAATCTTGACCTCATCTCAAATTCACTCTTGGTCTCATCTCAAATTCCCAATATTATCTCTTCAGTCAAATCTCCTCTTCCAAGAATTTTTGCCTGGTAAGAGTCTTCTCCTCAAGAATATACAAGTTGACAAGCTCTGACAATCTAGTGTTTTGGGTTGTAGTCTCCTTTCTGTCTACTTGTTTCTCATCTGTTCTTTTAATGCTCATCTCCTCTCCTCCGTCTTGAACATAGTCCAACCTGTTAGTATTTTTTCTCATTCTCTCCATCTCCTTTTCTATTGTTGATGATCTAAGAGTACTTATTCATTTCTCCAACTTTTTTTTAAAGTCTGCTGGTTTTTAGTCATAAGAAATTGAAATCTCAACTTATCAGCGGCAAAGAGGCTTTGGGAAAGTTGGGCTAAGTCCATTTGGTACTGTGACAAGCATTGTGCCAATTGCTTGCGGGGCCCTTTGTGGAGAGGCAACCTGTTTCTGCTTCATAATCAGAGCTTTTAGACGCAGTGGGGTAAGTTTTTTGCAGATTGGTGGAATGTCCCTTATTGGGGTTTTAGTCATTTTCTGAGTGGGAGTTATCAGTTGGAGGAATTGGATGGCACTCTGCTCAAGCGCAAGGCGGCGGCGGCTCACATGAAGAAGGTCCACATGCAGGGAACTACAGATTTTGATGAAACCCTGGGTTCAGGGATGGCAATCAAGAGATGGCTGACGTAAGCAAGCCAACTGTGGAGGAGAAGGAGTCCTTGGAGGGATGAATGTTGGGGTCAACCTTTGAGTTGTGGGGGGAGGGGGAAACTCAGATCACTGGAACAGCGTGGAAGGTCTAGTCTTAGAGGGCTTTTTCTGGGGTGGTCCAGGTCCCTTAGGTGATATGTATTTGCGGATTTTGGAGTCTTTTTAGTTATTCTTTTTCTCAGGTGTCTCAGTTTTATTTGTCTCATTCTCAGATACGGAGGGGTTCTCACTTGGGGTTGCAGAGTTTCTTTTTGTGTCTCATTTTGTAGGATGGTGCGGGGAATCAAGAGGATTCATTTCTGGGGCGGGCCAGGCATCATATTTATTTCAAGAGCTGTATACAAGATTTAGGGGGTGCAGAAATAATTTAGGATGGGGAGAAATTTAAGGAAGGAAGATGGCACGGAGAAGCTCACCACTGGCACAATGATGCTTGCAGAGGAGCTTGCAAATTTCTGCAGCTGGAATCCTGACTGAAATTTGGAGGATTGCCAGTATTTGCTCATCCAAGTTGCGGAGGTACCGGTTGATTTTGGCCTCCTTCTTTGTTGTTTCTTTGGATGGCCGCATGGTACGGAGAGACCAGGCAGACTTGGGTCAACCTAGAAGGGTGGGAGTTGGAGGAATGAAGAGAAAGACAAGGTGGCAGGGTCTGGAAGCATTGCAGAGATCTTTGGACCACCAATGGAGGCAACAGTAACTCAAAAAGAGGTGCAGGAGTTTGTAAGGACATGAAGGGGTCAGACAACGAAAAAAAAACTCATGGGGTACAGGTGGCAAATTGGAGATGATCACAATAACCAAGCGCGGGATTCAACCTCCGCAGGAGGTTTTGGAGGTTTTTTGGTTGGGGGAGACGTGGTTGGAGTGGTGGAAGCTGGAGGAGTGGGTGGTGGTGGACAGATTGGGGAGAGGTTGGGCACTTCTGGCGGGGGTATTTGAGGTGTAGCCACTCAAACAAAGAAGGGAGCCTTTTTGGGCCCGCGTGGTACCTGGCCAAGTCCAACAGTTATGTTGTGGTGTTGGCCCAAAGCTTGGGTGGCATCTCCCCAGGTGGCCAAAGTGGGGTGGTCTGCGTGTTGAGGAGGGGGGAAAGTCGGTCTGAGGCCCCTGAAACAGGCAACAAGGAGGTGGTGCGGTCCAGATCCAGAGTCCATTTTTTGTTCTTGATGGGTTTGTCATTTTCCACCACAAATTTGGCCATTGGTCTGCGGTGGCAAAGTTTTCAGCGGTGTAAGACTCCAAATGGTGCTAAGCTAAAGTCATTTCTGTGAAGGGGAAAGGTGCTGTTTAGGCTGCCCTCCTGAGAGTTACAATAATATTTAAATGTAACCAGAATCAAGATCCAGGAACTTGTAAATAAGGAATCAATGTAAGGGATGAGTTTGAGAGTAGTTGGTAGCAATTGGAACAACACTATCTGAGGCAAGATGGTGCAGGAAAGGACTTGAACAAAATAGGTCAAAGGTTTTTTCAGAGTTTAATGGAGCAAGGCAGTTGTAATTAACAACGGCTACAAGCTGATAACTCTGGTTTTTGGCAGAAGATTAGGAAAGATCAACTCAATCCCAACAAAAATCCAGGTTCCCAATGAACCTGCCCAACTCTCCACAATAAAGCGCTTTAAGGGTACCAGATAACTGTGGGTGGATGAACAAAACAAAAGCAATTTGTTTATAAAGCTCTGGAAGAAAAGAAATAACAGATTCAAACAAGAATAACTCAACTATTCTCAAGGAACTCAGAATAGCATTACAGAATTCAACTTTAAAGAATAAAGGGAGGTTTAACACTCCAGTTTTCAAGCTTAAAGACACCCCTCATCCAAAAGTGACTGGCTTGGGAAAGATGATTAGGGAAGGATCAGACCAGTATGGTTGGAAAAAGGGATCACGAGTGGTATGAAACACTCAAGAATTCCAGAAGACAGAATTCTCTTCAACCAGCAAGGCTATGTTTGGTGATAAGGATCATGGTCACAGATGGACAAATCAAAGTTTGAGTATGGAGGCTCAAAGGATCAAGGGGAGATCAAAAGATATACCCAGCAAAAATTTGCAGACAAAGGGAAGAAATCCCTATGGAATGGTCAGATTACTTGTAAATATATGGGATAGATCCCGTCAAAAAGGCAGGGAGAGCCCCTCCTTTTATAGAAAAGAGGCCTTTAGACTATTTACAAGAGATACTTACAAATGAGTGCGGAATATTTTTTTTATTTTTTTTTGATGAAAATGAGAAGACTAAAGCGGAAGCACCAGCCAAGATTTTGCGTGGACAGACACCTGACGGGCCTGAGAAACGGCGGGTGACGGCAGAAGAACCGCGGGTGACATGAAAAGGGATCCGCAAGGAATACTGATGAACTGCGCAGGAGGCCCAGGAGCTAGGGGATAAGGGGATCAAAAAGGCGGGGACTAGAGAGCAATGATGGCTCATGATGGATGCAAGCAACCACTTGCCGGCCCATTGGATGTTGACAGAGAAACAGGCACCACGGGTGATTGGATGGGTTGGATGAGTGGATGGGGATCAGGTAGAGGCAATGATGGAGAGTTGCCTGCAATTTTGGTGATGATGATCTTGAAGTTGGCAACAACTCCAATGGCCGCAAGCAACAGCTTGCAATCATTGGACAAGCAGATCAATGGGAGGGCTGATTGATAACGTTGTAGATGTATTTGTTGGTGTGGCCAATGATGATAATGGGATTGGTTGTTGGCGGCGGTCAACAAGGATGATGATCTGAGGGGTGATGGCATGAGTGAGTTGAGGAGGATGGATGGATCCTGATGACCCGTGTTAGTCTTTGTTGCTGCTGCTGAACAAAATGGTGTTGTTTGATGCCAGCGCCAATGGCATCAACGGCAGCAAGGATATTGATGGAGTTGATCCTGGCAACCATTCCCATTTTTGTTACCAATGATGATGCTCATGATAATGAGAATGAACAAGCCAGAGTGGGTTGCGCGCTTGGCCCAAAAAATAAAAAATTTCATGCAAAGAGTGTGCGCAAGCACAAGGATTTGAACACAATAGGTAGGAATTAAAGGCTCCAGTGAAGCCTTCTAGACCGCTAGGAGAAGAGATAGTTGGAAGGGAAGAGAGAGAATTGAGTGGTAATCATTGTACCATCTGGAATTTTTTTCTTTCTTTTTTTCTTTCTTTTTTCTTTCTTTTTTCTTTTTTTTTTTTAGATTTATTGATGAATAAGAGAATGTATATAAAAAAATAAAATTACATGAGGTGTCCTGGATTGGTCACCACATCTCTCCCCAACTTTCAGACTGTCCCTAGTCTGCATCTTGAACTTGAGGACATAAAGAGAAGGAGAAATACAAGGAAATTGAACAGAAGATTGGCAATTTCTTGATTTTGAGGGAGATTGAAGAGTTTTAAAATATCTTGATCCATCCAAAAGATTACTACAAGCGTCAGAGATAAAAAACAGAAGGCATCCCAGGTGCTCACATATGTGGAATACAGTAGAGTTTTACAACAAAAACGCAGCAAGTAACCCTGGTGGTGCACAATTGGGAGGACTTACTTTTGAGATAAGTTGCCTCCACAACAATGAAACTTCTTGAATTGATCAGCAGAGAAACTTCTGGCCAGTTGAGTACCATCCAGCTCCTCCAAAACATAAGATCCACCCCTAACTTGGTGAACCACCCAATAAGGACCATTCCAACAATTGGAGAAAAGCTTGCCCTACTGGGTCTCCAAAGATCAAGTATAAGCTAAAACTAGATCACCAATGTTCAAGGAGTCTCTGATTTGATTGGAGTGCTTTTCCTCCCAATACTGAAATGATTTTGCTCTGGTCTCAATCATCTTCTGATAAGCTTCATCACAAACATCATCACTTTTCTCCAGCTGCTTGGATCTAGCAACTAATAGATCAGTAGTTGAAGATACCTTGTCCCAAGGGATACCCAAGAGATATTCCATTTACAGATCCAGAGGAAGAACTGCTCTTTGACAAAAGATGATTTCATAAGGTGAGTAGCCAGCAGTCCTTTTTGGTTGAGATTCAATCAGAGAAGAGAACAAGAGGGAGAAATTTGCAACAATTCCTGCCACTTTCACCCGCAAGCTTAACAACTGCAGCCTTCAAGGGAGAATGGCCTTGTTCTACCATGACTTGGCGTTCAGGATAATAAGGGGTAGTAACTCTATGTTGTCCAGGAAGAGATTGGATCATTTCAGCAAGTTTTCCACCAAATTCAGAGCCACCATCAGTAGAGTAAGATTGAGCCAGGCCATAAATCATTTTCCAGGTCTCATAGAGGAAGGCTTGCATTGATTCAGAGCTAAGATTCTTAAGAAACTTTGCTTCAACCCATTAAGAAAAATCAGCTCTAGCCACAATGAGATACTTAGCACCACCTGCGTTAATATGAACCACATCCATATCAATCCTTCCAAAGACAGTGGACTCCTCAGCAGGATAAAAAATTTCCTCTGGGCACCTAAGATCACGTTTTTGACAAATTTCACAACTCTTGCACCATTGGGAGATGGATTTATTCAGAGATGGCCACCAGAATTGTTTGGATAATTTTTGATAAGTTTTGGTTTCCCCACAATGACCAAGACCTTCATGCAGACTTTCAAGGATAGAATCTTGTTTAGAAGGGATAGCAGCAAAAATGAGAGCACAATGATTTCATCTTTTCATAAGCCTAGAGCCTTGGACAAAGAAATTAGAGGACTTTCTTTCAAGAGATCAAAATTCTTTAGCAGAGAGATTAGGAGGTTTTTGAAGAGTTAAAAGGTAATGCTCTAGTTTAAGCCAGAAACTTTGTTGAAAGCCAGAATAATTTTGAGAAGAGAAAGAGAAGAAAGGTTGGATTGAAGTTTCTTCTTCATCTGCATCAGTTCCAACATCAGTTTCATTTTCTCCATGAGGTTTTCAATATAAAACATCAGGCATATTGAAAGATTTCCCAGGCCTTTCAACAATATCAAAAGAAAAAAGCTGGATAAAGGCCACCCAAAAAGTCATAGGAGCATGGGGGAGGCTGGGAGCATTGATCATTTTAATGATGGATTGAGCATCAACTTGTAGTTCAAAATTTTGGCCCCAAAGAATGGTTTGAAGTTTCTTCATCATTCAAGCCACCCCAAAAAGTTCCAATTTGAGCTGAGAGTACCTAGATTCTACATCTGAAAATAGCAAAGATTCATTAAGAGAAGGACTGTCCCAAAAATTTTCATCTTCCTGAGTAAGAACAGCCCCAACACATTGATAACTGGAATCAACAGCCAGCTTGATCTTTCCATTGCCAGGTCTATAAGCAATATTTTTCAAGACTGTCTTTTCCAACCATCATTTTGAGCAACTGAAAAGCATGTTCACAATCTGGGTTCCAAATCCATTCAGCATCTTTCCTGGTCAGAAAACGCAAGGGTGCACAGATTTTGGATAAAGAAGGGATAAAGATTCTAAAATAAGTGACAAAACCTAGAAAGCCCCCAACTTCAGTGGGATTGATCAGAGTAGGCCAGGAGATGAACTTTTTGACTTTGGCTGGTGACATCCTTCTTCCTTCCTTGCGGACCACATGACCAACTACTTCCAGAGAAGGAACACAAGCAGACAGTTTGGATCCAGAGACAGTAAGGCAAGATTCCTTGATTTGAAACAGAATCCTTTCCAAAGTAGTAGCATATTCCCAGATAAAAAGACTAATTCCTGAATCCCAAGTTAAGAGCTTATTATGACAGTCAGAAAACGGACCTTTAATTCCACAATCATCAATAAAGATACCAGCATGATCAGGAATTTCATCCTGGAGGATCCTCATCATCTGACACTGATAGACTTCAACCAAATTGGTGTCACCTTGAGGCAATTGAGTAAGTTGAAATTGGACAAGAGGAGTATCAAAGGTAGTGAGAGGGTGAGAAATAGGATGTAAGGATTGTTTTTCATAGCCACCCATAATGTCCCCTAGACTGTAGCAAGCTCTTACAGAGAAATATTTGACAAATTCTTCAGTAGCAGGAGGAATACCAGAGTCTTCAATAGTAACTTCATTAAGAGGTTGGAGATCATGAACTATTCTAAGTTTACCATTAATCTTGAGGAAGGGGAAGACAGGGCTGGAATAACTAGAGGTTGACTGCTCATATAGGCCAGTACAAAATTGCTCATGGACCAACTTTATAAATTTGTCAACTTTAGCAGAAGGGATAGGGATATTCTTCTTTTGCCAAGGATCATGTTCAACTACAGGGATGATATAAGGGAGGCCATAGGATTCTTTCAAGAGACCTCTCTCTTCTTCACAGAAAGCCATATATTTTTCCCTTAGAGATAAGAAATTTTTGATTAAATTCAACTCATCAGGAAGAAGCCATCCATCTGGACCAAAGTTTACCACCTTCAGACATTCTTCAGTGAACCAACCATTGGGCACAACGCAACCAGTAAAAGATTGAGGAAGACCACAGTAAGGATCATGAGATAAGGGAGGGTGCATAAGACAAGGATTGAGGTTGAGAGGCATAGGCTGGTTGACTGGTTGGACCTTCTTGGAAACTGGCTTATACTTGGTGGCAAATGAGAGAAGGTCTTGTTTCCTCCAAGAGTTTACCAGTGTGACTTGATTACAAAAACTGAGTCCAAGTTCCAATATTTTCCACATCAAATGTTCTTCAATATCTTCAAAGGATGCCTTTTCCATAAAGGGAGAACCAGGAGATAATACGTTGCTCACAGGTGTGGCACAAGGTAGGGTTTTGAAAATTATGGTAGAAGGTTGCCCTGGCAGTGCACAATTGGGAGGACTTACTTGTACCCCAAATCACCTCCACTGAAGCCATATTCCTCCAAACCAAAACCACCAAGAATAGAATCAAGATCAGTATCTAGTTAAGACTCATTACAGAGATTCAAATCAGAAATGAGAGAAGATTGATAAGAACCAAGATTATAAGGAAAAGAAGATACAAGAGATCCAGAGAAAGAAGGAAAAGAAATATTTTTAGATTTTTCTATTTTGACATGTTTTTGATTTTCAATATTTTCCAGTTTAGATGAAAATGATGAAAAAAATGAAAAATAAGCCTGAGGGGTGAGATTTGTACCTTGAGTTGAAGTCTGAGGCTGAAAAGAACTAAAAATATTAGTAGGATCAACTATTCCCATAAAAAATGAGAGGAATTGGAATTATCCCTCTGCTTCCCCTTTAAAGATGATTTAGAAGGATGAAAAGGAAAATCACTTTTCCAACAAACAGAATCCAAAGAACAGATAGGGACCAATCTTTCTACCATCAGCATCAGGGAGAAGAATTTTCTCCCCAACTTGATCAGAAAAAATCAGGGTAGCACCAAAGTCCATCAAGAAAGGTTGTCCCAAGATCATAGGCCCTTCCAAATGATTGATCCAAAAATGACAGGTTCCAACAAAATTTCAACCAATCCTGACTGAAACATCTTCAGCAATACCAACAAATTAACAAGATTGATTACCTATCCCATAGAATGCAGAATTGAAGCTGACCCTAGGAGTGAGTTTGAGTTTACAGGCCATAGAATCCAAAATTAAGTTGAGCTAAGATCCAGAGTCCACAAGAGGAGAGACAGTTTTATCTGGGTCACCAAGATAACAGGGGAGAAATCCAAGAGGACAGGAGTCAAGATTGGAATCTGAAGAAGGACTAGTTCCGCCAGAGTCCTCAATCAAAGTGCCAGAGGAGACCTTTAATTTGTCAGGACCCATCTCCACACGTGGACAAGAGACACATTTCTTCATTCCTTCAGCAACAGATTAAGAGATTGATAGGATTTCAGCCACAGATAGATCAGGAATTTTGAGATCAGAAATTTTCTTTAATACTCTTTCCACAGCATTGGGTTGGTCCTTTGAGATTCCCCTTTCAAACCAAACTTTGGGCTTGGTGGAGGGAGGAACTTCAGGTGAAGCAGGAACTAAGATGGGATCAGAAGGTTGAGGTGAATTGGATGAAGGAGAAGGATCTGAGTGATCTAGAGACCTTTCCATGAGTGGCTCCTTTTCCACCTCCATGTCTTCCACATCAGAGGAAGGAGGCTCAGGTGAGGATCAACATTTGACTGGTTTTCAAAGAATTGAAGTTGGCAAGGAAGGGTCTTTGTGAGTTTTAGGTTCCTCATGCAGTTTCAAAGCGGGATCAGATTGATAAGTAGTCCCAGAAAGACTGGAGGAAGAGATAGCTGGAGGGTACCAAGGTTGAAGATTACCACAGGAAGATTGGAAATTGAAGGAAGCAAGGGATGCTTTCATTGGAGGTGGTGGCTGATAAGAGGACACCACAACACAAATAGGGCAAGATGAATCAAAAGGGATCAGAGCACCATTAGGGAGAAAGAAATTGCTCCCCTTCTGCTCCACCAACTTTTCCTTTATATTCTTCTGGAGTTACAAGCATCATCCAGTTCCATGGCCTTCCCTATGACAGTAGTAACAGACCAGGGTAGATTTAGGGACAGAAGTAGAGGGTTTAGGAGTAGCAAGAGAAGAAATCTTTTGATCTATTTTTTTATCAAAAGCTTGAAGTATCTTAGTGACTTTTTCTAGATTATTAGGCTCTCAAGTTAAATTAGGATCTGCTTTAGGTCTTTTATCTGCCATCATCATAATCATAATATTTTTTGATTCTTTAAAAGAAGGAGCATGGACTGGTTCAGTCGTTCTAGGTTTTTCAAAAGTTGAAGCAGTTTGACCTTTCATAACTTCATCCACAGTACTCCTAAGGATAAGGAAAACAGGGAGTTTGAATTGATTATCCCTGGTGGTGATCATAGATCCAGATTTGGCCAATTTGTCTTTAATCCTTTCCTGCACAGCTAACAAAAAATATTGGAAGAATTGTGCTCAAATTTTGTCCAATGTATCAATGTGATTTTTTTGGATAAGATAGTTTTGGATAGCATCCCAAGACTTCCTAAAAGTCTGGTAGTCAGAGGCTGAAGAGACACCAACATTTGAGATCCATTGAGAGACAAGAGCATCCAAGTCCTGCAAAGTAAACCAAGCTATATCTATTTTACCCCAATATGCCAACATTGCTTCCCTCAGAAGCGCCCAATTTGAATCCTACAAACAACTTGATTACTTCCATAACTTCATCAGAGGAGATGAAGAATTGTAACTGATCAGCCATATTGTATTTGCTTGCTCCATCCACTTCAGCAGCCATTTTGTAAGAGTCCAAGAACCATTCAACATGTACCCCATTGAACCCTGAGTTCTTGTTCTGAGGTTTGATCTTGACCATCTTTTGTTG
This sequence comes from Puccinia polysora, assembly GCA_025617555.3. NCBI lineage: Eukaryota > Fungi > Basidiomycota > Pucciniomycetes > Pucciniales > Pucciniaceae > Puccinia > Puccinia polysora. The sequence continues at coordinate 9,215,145 of CM062637.1, read as the reverse complement.
AGCAGAGGTACTTGGGGTACCAGTAGATGCCATTTTGAATAAACAGAATTCCTAGAGGATCCAAAGAGTAGATTTCCAAAGTGGCTCACAAGTGTGGCAAGAGTAGGGTTTCACAAAAAAAGACAAGTACCTTGCCCGGATGGTGTAAACATTGGGAGGACTTACTTCTAGGATAAGTTGCCTCCACGGATCAGATCTGAGAAGAGAGAGGGAAACAGAGAAGAAAAGAAAAAGATTGGATTTCAAAGTTTGATTCCAAACAACCTGAGACTGTAAATCCCAAGGTTTCTGGTTTGATTCTGGCCCGGGGGACCAAATGTAAGACTCAAAACAGTGCTAGGCCGCAGGAAGTTCTGTGGAGGGGAAAGGTGCTGTTTAGGCTACCCTCCTAAGAGTTAAAATAATATTTAAATTTTACCAGAATCAAGATCCAGGAACTTGTAAATAAGGAATCAATGTAAGGGATGATTTTGAGAGTAGTTGGTAGCAATTGGAACAACACTATCTGAGGCAAGATGGTGCAGGAAAGGAATTTAACAAAATAAGTAAAAGTTTTGTTCAGAGTTCAATGGAACAAGGCAGTTGTAAGCAATAATGCTCAGAAGCTAATAACTCTGGTTGTTGGCAGAATATTAGGAAAGATCAACTCAATTTCAACCAACCTTCAGGTTCTCAATGAACCTGCCCAACTCTCCGCAACAAAGTGCTTTCAGGATACCAGATAACTGTGGGTGGCTGAAAAAAACAAAATCAATTTGTTTATAAAGCTCTAGAAGCAAAGCAATAACAGATTAAAACAAGAATAACCCAACACTTCTCAAGGAACTCAATAATAGCATGGCGGAATTCAACTTTAAAGAATAAAGGGAGGTTTAACACTCCAGGTTTCAAGCTTAAAGACACCCCTCTGCCAAAAGTGACTGGATTGGGAAAGGTGATCAGGGAAGGATCAGACCAGTATGGTCAGAAAAAGGGATCAAGAGTGGTATAACACACTCAAGAATTCCAGCAGACAGAATTCTCTTCAACCAGCAAGGCTATGGTTGGTGATAAGGATCAGGGTTCCAGATGAACAAATCAAATTTTGAGTATGGAGGCTCAAAGGATCAAGGGGAAATCAAAAGATATACCCAGCACAAAGTTGCAGACAAAGGGAAGGAAGCCCTATGTAATGATCTGATTACTTGTTGATATATGAGATAGATCCCTTCAAAAAGGCAGGGAAGAGCCCCTCTTTTTATAAACAAGAGGCGTGTAGACTATTTACAAGAGATACTTACAAATGAGGGGGGAAATTTTTATTTTTATTATTTTGTTTTGATAAAAATGGGAAGACTAAAGCAGAAGCACCAGCCAAGATTTCGCGCGGACAGACACCTGATGGGCCTGAGCAACATTGGGTGACAGCAGAAGAACCGCGGGTGACATGACAAGGGATCCGGGCCGACTCCTGATGAACCGCGTGGGAGACCCGGGAGCAAGGGGATAAGTGGATCAAAAATGGGGGGACTAGAGAGCAATGATGGCTTGTGATGGATGCAAGCGACCACTTGCGGGCCCATTGGATGTTTACAGAGCAACAGGCGCCGCAAGTGATTTGATTGGTTGGATGAGTGGATGGGGATCAGGTAGAGGCAATGATGGAGAGTTGCGCAAAATGTTGGTGATGATGATCTTGACATTTGCAACAACTTTGACAGCTCCAAGCAACAGCGTGAAGTCATTGGATGAGGAGATTGATGGGAGGGCTGGTTGATAATGTGGTGGATGTACTTGTTGACATTTCCAATGATGATAATGGGATTGGTTGTTGGGAGGCGGTCAACAATGATGATGATCTGAGGGGTGATGGCATGAGTGAGTTGAGGAGGTTGAATGGACGGTGATGACCAGTTTCAGTCTTTGTTTTTTCTGCTGAACACAATGACGTTGTTTGATGCCACTGCCAATGGCATTGACGGAAGCAAGGGTTTTGATGGATTTGAGCCTGGCAACAATTCCTGTTGTTGTGGCCAAGGGCCATGCCAATGATAATGAGAATGGCAAAGACAGAATGGGTTGCGCGCTTGGCCTGAGAAATAAAAAATTTCATGCAAAGAGCGCGCGGAAGGACAAGGATTTGAACACAAGAGGTAGGAATTGAAGGATCCAGGGACGCCTTCTAGACTGCTAGGCAAACAGATAGCTTGGAGGGAAGAGAGAGAATTGAGTGGTAACCATTGTACCATCCGGAATTTGTTTTTTTAGATTTATTGATGGGTAAGAGAATGTATATAAAAATAAATTCCAAGAGGTGTCCCAGATTGCTCTACACAGGGGAAGCTGGAGGTAGAGGGGGGATGGGTCCAAGAAAAAGTCTGCGAGGATCCAGGGGTTGGAGAAAAAAACAAACGCCTGCGGTGGCCTAGACAGCAGGCATTGCAGGATGGGCAACTTGTGGTTTGGGTGCATGTCCTTTGCATTTTTTTGCAATACTTGCACGTTTCCATGATGGGGATTTCTTTCTTTCTTTTGAGAGGTTCAACGTGTGTGTCAGCTTGCTACTAGTGCAGAGCAAGCTGCAAAAGTAACAAAATAACATAAATAAAATAATGAAATTAAAATATTATTAAAGGAGAAATAATATTAGAAATATTATTTCAAATGTGGATTGTACATGAAAATTAAGGTAGGGCCACTGACTGACACCTACCTCAAATTCCTACTGCTTATATATTTAAATAATTTATGAATATTTGGAAAGAGACACAGCCTTGGTATTTTGGCCATTCTAGTATTTCACATGAAACCTCATGTATAGGTTTCACAGTTAATTTTGAGACAGAATCCAATAATTCTGTGATTTGGAGGAGTTATGGGTGGAAATGCAATTTTTCACAATTCCCGCACAAAGCCATGGCATCCAACACATCTTCCCGTGGCTGAGCAGCAGAACTTCTACCCTTTCTGCGTACCCTGACAAGTTGTGTACACAGCCCGGGGAATCTGACAAGTATGCAGCTGCGGGACTAAGGGCTGATAGAGTGTCAGGCAGCTTGAAAAGCCCAGGTACCATTTAAAGGTGCTACAACCAAGATGTGGACTTACTACAGATGTAATAAATGTCCCCATAGATAGTAGATAGTCTAAAAATACATAAAATCATATAAAAATACTTAAATAAATTTTCTACATATTTTTTATAAAATATAATAAAAATACCAAATATGTCGAAAATGAGATAACTACTATTTGTAAAATATCTTAAAATACTTTAAATATACAATTTGAGAACTTCAAGACATTGGTATGTCCGCAACATACTAAGAAAACTGATTGTGTCAAAATACTACATGTATCCTCATAGCTTATATTTTGAATTAATTATTTCAATTAAATCAACAGAATTTTGAAAATAAGGAGCAAAATCAATATCATGATTTTACTCCCATCAGCTAATACATAATAAAACACACCTGAATCCAGATCACACGTAGGAATTTCTACTAAGAAAAATTATTAACATCCTGGGAATATTTACAAAGGATAATTAATTGAATAATAATCATGTGGATAGATTAGTGTTATTCAAACGTCTAAACATCAATCAAAAGGTAGAATAATTCCAATACCCTGTTGATGAGATTTTACCCGTGCTAAAGCACCAAAAACACGTGACAGGCTACTACTGGTTACCCTTCTAGCCTTAACAACCCTCCCTTTGAGCCCCTGTATACCTCAGAAGGACAGAATTTGGACTCAAAAAGCTATAAATATAGAGCTCTTTTGAGGATATTGATACCCAGAGACCCAGTTATATTTACATCCAGAAACTGTGCAAAGGTAATAAAATAATAATAAGAGATAATTCAGTTATTTATGGCTTTAGTCTGATTAATATTATCCGTCCCCAAACCCTTTTTATCAATTTAAACTGCTGAACAACCTTTTCAACCCCAGTAATAGGTTTAACCCATCAGTGCACGTCCCAAACAGGTACCTAATTGTTCCAATAATATACCAGTGAGTCTTATTAACTTTTTTCTGTCATGGAAGCTTAGTTAAAAGTCCCTGCCACTCCAACATATATTTTATATATATATTATCTTTGGGCAACATCTCCTTGAGGAATATAAATTAAAGGTTTCAAAGTAACCAAGTATACATGTTTTCAAAGTGAATTCCCTGAAGTGAGGTGTAAAAAATCCCCAATTTTATTGTGGACCCTCTATAAAACTATTTAATAATCAATTTATTAATAATGATTAATTATATTAAACCATAACCAAAACAATCAACCTTGGAATAGCTTTATCAAAATATTTTATGTATTTTTGCTGCATTTATTGAATAATATATTTATTATTTATTCTATCACCTCTGGTAGCTAAAATATAGAAAGTTTCTTGGAATCCAGGAAGCTGAAAATTGGGGGTCTGGCTGGGAAATATTCCATTTTATTATATTTAACAGCTTGGACCAGACATTTCACGTAAAAATTAATCAAAGATAATTTATCTGACTTTTTCAACTTTGATTTATCATTAATTTCTTTTGCAGTGGATTTAAAAACAAATGCAGAATTAATAATATATTATTTAAATCTTTTAAAAATAAGAAAATAAGAATAAATTAAAAATTATAAACCAACTGGTTGGGCTGCTTTAACTCAAGCTGAACAACTTAATATCTCTTCTGTCCATAAACAATGAGATAAAATCCTTGAAAAAGAAGATCTTGAGAGGCATATCAATTTTCAAGTTCTATTAAGACAACATAAAGCTTGGAAACAATACCGGATAAATTACTTTTTAAAATATAAAAGTAAGCAAAACTTTATATTATAAAATTGTTTCATTTAAATAATATTAATATATTTTATTAACCAATAAAATATCTTTCTCATAGTATCAGTGCACCCTCCTCTCCCAGAAACCACCACCACTGAAATTGACCTATTGGATCAAGAGGTACCAGATATTTCTGGACATCCTGAGATAATTGAATGGACTGGAGAATACCTAATTGGAACACACCAAGACCCCATAGGATTACCTATTAAAAACCAGCATAATCCTAATAAAGTCTTAGTACCTTTAAATATCAACTTAAGTAAGTTTTAATAAACTTATTGTCATGGATTTTTCTTTTGAAAAATACTTTGAAATATTTTATTCAACATGAATAGACGTAACACAAGGGCCTCTGGAAGAGTTCCCTCCTATTGATCTATGCCAGGAGCCCCCAGTAACCATGAGGCAACCAATAATGACAACCATGAGGGGGCTGGAATCCATGAATCAAATTTTGGTGGAAAAGGAACAGAACCAAGTAATTTTGCCCTCCCCCAACCTAGAGCCAGACAAGGTAGTAGAATCAAGCCCCCCTCCATCACAAGGAGGATCCCTGCAGCCATTCCAGCAAAATCTGGCCAAGGAAGCCAGGATCAAAGGCTTAGTCAAAGAGCACGTGAAATATTTGGAAGAATTCAAAGAATCCCCAGCCAAGGGGGACGTAGTGTCTATGAAAAAGATAATATCCCAGGAAAAGGCTACCAAGGTAGATCTTCAGAAAATGATCCCAAGGAAGGAGGTACAATCCTACGTTGAAAAGTGGAATCCATGGGATCAATTAGCCCCACTGAAAGGCAGAGAATCAGGAAAGAAGAGATCTTCTTCCCATCCAAAGCCAAAGGGAAAAAAGGATTGGGACCAGATAATATCCTTAGCTCAAAAGTGGAAAAAGGTGCCTCACAATCAGCTTCTAATTCTGAACCCAGTGCCTTGTCTAAACCAACCTCTGATTTAATTACCTCCCTTTCTAATGATATGCATCATAATTTCAAAATTGTTTGTGGAAATTTGGATGGTGGTTACGCCCAATTGGATAAGTTGACCTCAGTAGTGGCCAAATTTATTATTAATCAATCAAAAGCTGTAGGGATAGAAGATATTAAGGAAGATATAGAACAATTATTGTGAAAAATAAAACAAGGTAAAACCAGTCAGAATAAAACCATTGAGAATATGTTATAAGGTATCCAAGAATATTTTAATATGTCCCTTCAGCCTTTTAAAGAAGAATTAATGAATACTACTAACAACTATATTCTGCCCATTAGTGAAAAATTAGATCTCCTTAATAATAAAGTGGACCTGCAACTTACTCTGATCAAGAATTATCTTAGAGACTTAAAAGTCCGTCTGATCAACCCCTTGGGAAGTACCACAGAGGAACAAAAACCTTCCAGACAAACAACTACCCCTTATGCACCACCCTTAATAGGAATGCATAGGAGTGACACTTTCAGGCCTAGTCCTATTTCTTAAATGGAACAAGACCTCTAACTTTTACCTCCTATCTCTGAATGCCCTAAGTTCCCTGGTAAAGGAGAATACAACCATATAAATTTCGTCAAATTTATTGACTATACCATAAATTCCAATTAACTTCCAGAAGCTATGGCCGTAGTCAGACTGCCTAGACTCTTTGAAGGAGTAGCATTAGATTGGTTTATTAGTAAAAGAGAAGAAGTAGGATCCTTACCATGGAATTCTTAGAAACTCTTAATTAAAGAATAATTTGGTTCTAGGATGTGGAAAAGGAAAATGATGAAAAAAATTTAAAATTCCTCATTTGACCCCTCCAAGGATAAGCCTCACAAATGGTGCTTATAAAAGAAGAGGAGACTAGACTGCTTCTATCCAGATTCTGATAAAGAGGAAGTTAATGAAAGACTTCTCAACCTGTGCCCTGGAAACTTTAACCATAGTGTGAGATGCAGAATGAGTATGGATGCTGACTTACCAACTCTAATCAATGTGTTGGAAGAAGTAATAGATATGAATGGGTTAGACAAGAAGGCTCCTTCTAGACCCAAAGATGGCTTCAATACTAACAAAACCCGGGAACAACCTCCTCTGATAGATATCCCTGAAAATAAGAAATCTAATGAGAAAAAAGATAAAGAAAGAATACCTGGAACTTGTTGGAACTGTAACAAAACATGGAATATGAGACAAGACTGCCCATTAACAAAGAGAAAGATAGCAGTAATGAAAGGAGAACCTGAGAGTGAAGGGAACCAGAACTATGAAGAAACAGCTGATACTGAAAGATCACTGTCTGAATGTGAATTGATCCTGACTAACCCTATCAATGTAATAGAAGGAGACATAGGCACTTCTATAGAAATCAATAACATAAATGCTGACTCTAGTTTGCCCCAGCAATGGTAACCTTCCATAATTCCTAGACATGTCATTGATTTTAAACCACTAAAAGTTAAACGTATTAGTGGTAAGATTTATACTACTTGTCAAACTTTTTATGCAACAGGATTATATAATTACAAACCAATAAAGTTATTACTTGACAGTGGGGCTTTCTTTTCATGCTTTTGCACTGAATTCTTGAACAAATGGGATCCCAACTGGAAAGACCACCTTCTGCCCGTCCCAAAATCTAATTTTAGCTCTTGCAACTCCACTATGAATGCTATGGGAGTATGGACTGCTCCTATAATACTGCCCCATACTAAAGGATATTTGAGGATTAAAGTGGAATTTGTGGTATTTCTCAACGGATTATGTGACTACCTGATAATAGGAAAAAATGCTTTATGTCTATGTGGCATTGATTTTTTCCAAATTAAATGAAGTTATTTCACGGTGGGTGGTAACTGGGAAAAGAAGTTTAAGATATGCAATATCCAAACTAAATTTCCTTGTTTTAATATCAAAAGCACTTGGAAGAATTCAACCAAGAATACTTCTCTCACGCAGCACTGAATGGGAAACTTTCTGAGGAACAGAAGAAAGATATATTGACAGTCTGTTTTGAGAATCAAAATGCTTTCTGTACTAGAGATTTTTCCATTGCTGATATCAAAGGACATGAAATTGTATTGACTTTGACTATTAAGCCTCCTTATCCTCCTAACCTAAGAAGAACCACTTATCCCTCTAATCCTAAATCTAGAAAAGCTCTTGAGGAACATTGTCAAATAATTTCATGTATTTACTGTCTCTGCTTCTCTCCCGCGCGCTCTTCTCTCTTGACATTATCACAAGAATATCATTCCTGTGTCTTCCTTGCTTGCAATTTCTCCCCTATGTTGTGACATTTGAAAACTCCGCCTCAACCAGTGATTCTTCTTCTATTCCTCTTCATCAATGACTCTTTTTATCTTTCATTTTTCTTCTGATCTTCTTCTTCCTTTGTATCCTTTCTTCCTATCTTCCAATCTCCAATTTCTGCCATCAATCTTGCAACCTCCATCTGGAACTCCTCTAATCCTCACTTGGTCTCTCAATCTGTCTAGTAAGACAAATCATCTACTCTTTGCTTAGCCACAAGTCTAACTCTAGCCCTCTTATGCTCAAGTCAACCAACCATCCCTATCAATCCAGTCTACTGAACTCCTCAAATCAATCAGACCCTCATTTCTCTCAAGTTTCTTCTTTGAGTCTTCACATCTCTTTTGATCATGTCTTTTCCAGTTGCATGATGTTTTTTTTCTGTTTTCTTTCTCTTCATCTTTCTCTCTTGTTCTTTCAACTGACCTTGTTCCCTCTTAGCACTCTTAAATTTGTTAATTTGTCTTCCTACTCTTCAAAAATCCAAAAAAAAATATCCAAGAGATAATAAACCTACAAGTACTGAGGAAAGTTGGGCATAATTAACAAGTGGATTTAACCACCCCTGTAATCATAGCTTGGCATAATGATAACTCAAGAAAGGTAGGAGACTTCAGAATGCTGAATAACTATACTGAAGCAGACTATTATCCCATCCCCCAGATTGATCATGCCCTGAATAAATTTTCTAAAGCAAAATAAATCACTACTATTGATATGCTTAAAGGCTTCCACCAGATACCTATGAGCCCTGAAAGTACAATGGTTATGAGAATAATCTGCCATTTAGGAACATATGAGTACCTCAGGATGCCCTTGGGTATAAAGAATTCCTCATCACACTTCCAGAGAACAAGGGATACAGTTCTAGGTGCTTACATCAGACAAGGATGGATGATGTTTTTTATAGATGATGTCATAATATATTCTGATGATTGGGATACCCATATAAATCAAGTAAAATTAGTCCTCCAAACTATTTACAAAGCAGGATTGAAGTTCTCCATGAAGAAATGCAACTTTGGATATGAAGAACTGAAAGCTCTGGGGCATATAGTCTCTGGTCTAGCTCTAGCTGCTGACCAGAATAAGATAGCTGCTGTATTGAACAGAGCCATGCCTCAGAATAAAGCAGAGTTTCTATCATTTATTAGTTTTTGCAGTTACTAAAGGCAATACATCCCAAAGTTTGCTATACCAACTAAATGTCTGTATGAAATATGCAACAATAACACTCTCTTTTAAATGACCCATGAGAGGTTGAAAAACTATGAAGAATTAAAAATAGCTATGAACTCCACTCCTCTACTAATCCAACCAGAATACTCTAAACCCTTTAAGCTGTAAATTGAAGCTTTTATGGAAGGTTTGGGGGCTGCCTTACACAAAAAAAGGATGGAAGAAGACAGACCAGTGGATAAACCAGTACTTTTTATATCTAGACAGATCAAAGAAGCTGAGAAAGGATATGGAGCCAGTCAGATGGAATGCTTGGCTCTAGTATGGGCTCTGGAGAAGTTGCACTATAAATTAGAAGTCACCACTTTCCAAGTAATTAAGGGCTGTAATTATTTAAGAAATCTCATGAACATGAATACCCCTAGTATACATTTGCTCAGGTGGCAAATTGCTATACAACAGTAAAGAGGCCAGATGACTATAGTACATAAAGCTGGAGCTAAACACTGGAATGCTGACAGTTTAAGTAGGAATTCTTTGCCTAATTACCCTAGCAAACCAGCATACAACCCTGAGGATCAGGATATCTTTCCTATTTTCAAACATCAATCTTCTTACATCAGATGCTCCAATTATCGGGATCCACCTATGTGAATTAGGTACTGCTTTATTCAATCTGGTAAGAGAAAACTATCCCCCTTACCTTAAGCTGCTGATCACCATTATGGAATTTGAATACCCAGAAGCAGCCCTAATAAATAGTTTACCAGCCTCACTACCCAAACCATATAAAGCAGGAAGGTTCACCTTTTGGAATGGTCTCCTATACTAGAGACACCAACATTCCAGTGTGTTGATACTAAGCAACAAAGACCATATACAACACATAATTCAGGAATGCTATGACAACTGTTCATCAGGGCATCTGTCCACTGGTATGACCTTGGCAAAAGTGAAGCAGACTGCTTGGTGGATAGATTAGAAAGAGATTACTATTAATTATGTTGCTAGCTGTGAGACTTACCAAAAATTAAATGTAACTACTGGCAAAAGTTTTGGACTCCTAAAAAAGATCTCTGAACCCAAAACTAGTTGGGAAATCATTAGTATGGATTTTTTCACAGGCCCCCCCCTGGAGGTATGCACTCATATAACTCTGTCCTGGTTATAGTAGACAGATACTCTAAGAAGGCCAAGTTCTTACCTAACCACAAAGAAGAAAATTCTATGGATGTGGCTTTGTTATATTGGAACAGGATTATAACTGATGTAGGTATACCTAAGATTATAATCCGTGACAGAGACCCCAAATTCACTCCTGAATCCTGGAGAAATCTAGATGATATAATGTGTACTACTTTAGCCTTTTCTACAGCATACCATTCCCAGACTGATGGATTAGCTGAGAGGATGATACAGACCCTTGAAGATATGTTAAGAAGGTTTTGTATCATTGTTCTAGAATACAAGAACTCAGATGGATATTGCCATGAATGGGTAAGCTTACTCCAAGCCCTGGAGATGGCTTATAATAGTAGTAAACACTCTACTACCAAAGAAGCCCCTTACGTACTAGAAAGAGGATGGATTCCAAAACTCCCCAGGAATACCCTGAACCAAAACTTAGCCACCATACACCCCAAATCTCTTGAATTTAACAAAATGATAGACCTGGCAAATAATCATGCACAAAAATTTGTAGAATAAGCAGTGGAATACAACAAACAAAGATGGGATAAATCACAGAGAGAACCTGAATTTAAGATAGGAGATGAGACCTTGATATCTACTGCCAATGTAAATAATTTAGCAGGGAACAGAAAGTTGAAACCAGCTTTTGTAGGGCCATTTTTTATCAAGAAAATGCAAGGCAAGAATGCTGTGGAAGTAGTCTTGAGTGAAGAATTGTCAAGAAAGCACCCAGTATTCCCTGTTAGCTTAGTAAATCACTTTCAAACAAGAGAAGGTTGAAACCTCCCTCCAGTAATAATCCAAATAGAACCTAACCCCGTGAAAGAAAAGGGGAAATTAAGCAGGATATTGAGAGACAAGAAGGAGAGATTAAAAGGTAAAGATGTAGACTATGCTTAGTAAGTTACAAAGGAGAATCTGCAGACAAAGATGAATGTTTACCAGAGATTAATATACCTTATGTACCAGTACATCTTAGAAAAAATAGATCCAGTAAAAGGAACTGAAAATACATATGGAATTAATTTTTTTCCCAAAAAACTCCAGATTTTTTCAGATATGGCCATATCTTGGAGTGGGGTAATGTCAGATTGCTACTATTGCAGAGCAAGCTGCAAAAGTAACATAATAAAATAAATAAAATAAATTAATAAAAATCTTATTAAAGTAGAAATAATATTAGAAATATTATTTCAAATTCGGATTTCACATGAAAATTAAGGTAGGGTCACTGACTGAAACCTACCTCAAATTCCTACTGCTTATATTTTTGAATAATTTATGAAGATTTGTAAAGATACACGGCCTGGGGATTTTGGCCATTTTAATATTTCACATGAAACCTCACTTATAGGTTTCACAGTGAATTTTGAGACAGAATCCAATAATTCTGTGATTTGGAGGAGTTATGGGTGGAAATGCAATTTGTCACAATTCCCGCACAAAGCCATGGCATCCAACACATCTGCGCGCGGCTGAGAAGCAGCACTTCTAACCTTTCTGCGTACCCTGACAAGTTGTGTACACAGCCCGGGGAATCTGACAAGTATGCAGCTGCGGGACTAAGGGCTGATAGAGTTTCAGGCAGCTTGAAAAGCCCAGGTACCATTTAAAGGTGCTAAAACCAAGATGTGGACTTACTACAGATGTAATAAATGTCCCCATAGATAGTAGATAGTCTAAAAATACATAAAATTATATAAAAATACTTAAATAAAGTTTCTACATATTTTTTATAAAATATAATAAAAATACCAAATATGTCGAAAATGAGATAACTACTATTTGTAAAATATCTTGAAATACTTTAAATATGAAATTTGAGAACTTCAAGACATTGGTATGTCCGCAACATACTAAGAAAACTGATTGTACCAAAATACTACATGTATCCTCATAGCTTATATTTTGAATTAATTATTTCAATTAAATCAACAGAATTTTGAAAATAAGGAGCAAAATCAATATCATGATTTTACTCCCATCAGCTAATACATAATAAAACACACCTGAATCCAGATCACATGTAGGAATTTCTACTAAGAAAAATTATTAACATCCTGGGAATATTTACAAAGGATAATTAATTGAATAATAATCATGTGGATACATTAGTGTTATTCAAACGTCTAAACATCAATCAAAAGGTAGAATAATTCCAATACCCTGTGGATGAGATTTTACCCGTGCTAAAGCACCAAAAACACGTGACAGGCTACAAATGCTTACCCTGCTAGCCTTAAAAACCCTCCCTTTGAGCCCCTGTATACCTCAGAAGGACAGAATTGGGACTCAAAAAGCTATAAATATAGAGCTCTTTTGAGGATATTGATACCCAGAGACCCAGTTATATTTACATCCAGAAACTTTGCAAAGGTAATAAAATAATAATAAGAGATAATTAAGTTATTTATGGCTTTAGTCTGATTAATATTATCCGTCCCCAAACCCTTTTTATCAACTTAAACTGCTGAACAACCTTTTTAACCCCAGTAATAGGTTTAACCCATCAGTGCACGTCCCAAACAGGTACCTAATGGTTCCAATAATATACCAGTGAGTCTTATTATCTTTTTTCTGTCATTGCACCTTTTTTACAAGTCCCTGCCACTCCATCATATATTTTATATATATATTATCTTTGGGCAACATCTCCTTTAAGAATATAAATTAAAGGTTCCAAAGTAACCAGGTATACATGTTTTCAAAGTGAATTCCCTGAAGCAAGGTGTAAAAAATCCCCAATGTTATTGTGGACCCTCTATAAAACTATTTAATAATCAATTTATTAATAATGATTAATTATATTAAACCATAACCAAACCAATAAACCTTGCAATAGCTTTATCCAAATATTTTACGGATTTTTGCTGCATTTATTAAATAATTTATTTATTATTTATTCTATCACCTCTGGTAGCTAAAAATTTAGCAAAGGTCTTGGCATCCTGGAGGCTGTCAGTGTGACTATGAGTTGGGGGTTGAGGGGTTTAGCAGATGTTCTGGTGTTGTGGAGTGTGGGAATCCTGGGGACAGAATTCAGGTTGTGGGGGGATGTGGTGGTACATGGAGGCAATCAGGCTCAGCACTGGACATTTGAATTGGAGCGGCTTAGGATTGGTTGGAAGTCCGTAGCACAAGAGGCTCAGCAAAGGGAATTGGCGGACTGTCTATTCCAGAGTGCATTTGCTAAGGGATCAGCATTGGTGTGGTGCGCGCTGTTTTTCTGGCACAATGACTAGAATGGGCCAGAGTTTTTTCCTTTTGTGGACATTGATTTTGGTTGAACATAACTTTCCCTTTGCAGATGTGGGTTTACTAATGGGGAAGCAAGTGATCAATGCTAAGCAGTATGGAATAGGCAAATTATGGGATATGCACTGAGTTTGCGGAGCTGTGGGGCAATGCATGTTAAAGTTGAGGAGGCGGCATATGGGTTTTTAGGGATTTGTAGTTATGCCGCATGGGGGATTGGGAGTGATCCGCTAGGGAAGCTCAACAAGGATTAGTCATTTTTTATGCATTGGCACAACTCAAACTTTAAGGGGAACCGGCAACAGGATTCTTTAATCTACTGAAATTCATTGGATTGGGTATGGGTTGGACTATTAGTAAGGAGGATCAGTGCGGAACGCATGGAGGGGGTGGGAAAAGGAGTCTTTCATTAGCATTTTACGTTCCTTTTTGGAGTACCTAAGGAGTGTCAGTGCTGAATGCACAGAGACAATAGGGGTATTTCATTTGTGGTTTGCATTCTTTTGTTATTTTTTGTACATATAAGGAAGATTTTCTCTTATTGGAGAGGCCAGAGGGGATTATGGGACATTATTGGATTATTGGAGCAGCTCATCATCATTGGATTTATCATTGCAGATCATTACATAATTATATCACATTATCACATTATAAATCATTATCAGATTATTGGAGTATAGAAAAAATGGGAATAAACATTTCACGGCAAATTATAGCTAGATTCTTTTCTTCTTTTACTTCAGAGTGTAATTACCAGAAAGAGTTCTTGGAGGTAATATTTAGGGAAATAGTTCAAGTGCGGATCTCATCTGGGAGTCCATCTTGTTTATTTAATATTATTTAATTTCAAGTTAGCTTTAGTGGTTTCCAGCTTGGGTGCAGAAGTGGAGTTTGATTAGAAATTTCATAGGTACAGGAGTGTGACTCAAGGGCTAGTGGGTGTTCTGGAACTTGGGGTGAGATTTTTGTGGAGAATTTTATATTATTGCGGAGAATTTTACAAAACACACAGTCTCTTTCCACACCACCTGGCGTGCCGCGTGATTTCCTGCCCACAGTTTTGCCTGAACTTGCGTGTGCCTTCCCCGCTCCACCGTCCCAAACTAGCTGCCCGCACACCTGGTTGGGCTGGCTCCATTCTTGGGTCTCCAATGTTGGAGCGGGCCGGAACCCGCCACACCCAGTTAAGCCCAACCTGCTCCTGGTATGGTGAGCCCTGCAATGCCTACTTCTGAGCACCCCGCGACTGCTGCTGGGCCTTCTGCGGCTTCTTCTGAGCCCGTAGCGGCCACTTCTGAGACTGTGCACATCCCAAACGCTGAGCCTGACCTACCAAATGCTGAGCGCGCCAACCACAGCACGGTTCCCAACCAAGACTATATAATCACACCACATTCCCCCCCCCCAACTTGAGTTCTGTCCCCAGAGGTCTTCCCACCATTACCTTGGCCATACCTGCACTTCCCACACCACCAACCCTTCCTCTAATTCTTCCTTTTTCCTTATTTTTTTTTGTACCTATTGCATCTGCGCTTCTCCCAAGACCCTGAGAAATAAAGTTTTGCATGTGTTTTGAGTAACTTTGTGAGAACCACCCGCGCCACAAGTAAGTGAGAGAGGAAGAAATCCACGTCTGCACGCCAAGCCTGAGTCTAGGCGCGAAATTGAGAGTGAGGAACCAGGAAGAAACATTGATTCAGAGATCTTGGTTCTGGTCTGTGGCCGCGCGCCATGAGTAAGTGAGAAAGAAAGAAATCCGCATCTGTGGGCCAACCCTTAGTGACCAAAGCTTTTGGGAAGGTATCTGGACAGCCCCAGAAGAACTGCCACACAGTTCCCTGTACCCTTCCTACAAAATAAAACATATGACAAGCTGCCAGCGTGGGCGCATAACCACCAGAGAGAGAAAAACAATAAGGAAAAAAACATCCTGTGGTGCCTAGTCATCTGTCTGTGAAACAGCTAGAGCACCCCTTTAACAAAGCAAGCCTGTCCCTTTTGTACTCCAACCATACCCATCTGTAGAGAAGGAAATAGGTAATAAAGTGAATCAGACCCAGTTCAGAGAAAGAAAGAGAAGAAAAGCTTTTTTTCAGTGCTCCTTGTCCTTCCTTGCATTCTGTCATTCTTTGCAGCGCTTGTCCTTGTGTTTGCAGACCCAGGATTGTTCCATTCCCGCGTTCCTGCAATACTATCCCTTTGGTTGGTCCCCCCCAAACCTAGCTGCTGTCCCCTGTGGTTTGCAACCTTCTACTCCACTGGGAGAGATTTGCACGGCCTCATCCAATCCCATGTTGGTCATGTCCACAGGCTGTTGTCCCAAACTTCCTTCCAGGTGTGCCTTCCGTTGTCAAAACCCTTGAAACCCCAACCTCCTTCTCCCCAGCCATACTGTTGACGCCCAATCCCTTCCAATTCTGCACCTGAAGCCCCGCCGCACATGTCTTTTGCACCAATGCCAAAATCTCCGCTAGCTGTGATGGCAAGGGGCCTGCTGTTGGCCCATCCATCCTGCACTCCCCGCGCTCCATGTCCCTCCATTCTGCATGCATTCTCCCCGCCATTGAAGGGGTCCAACTTTGGTTTCAATCCTTCAACCCCTGGTTTGTTCCTTCTGCCACCGCTCCTCTCCTCTCTGCAAGACCCATCCACCATTCATTGCTTCCCAAGATTCACACAATATCTGCTGCTTTCTTCTTCTCCGCAAGACCCATCCAAAATTCATTGGTTCCCAAACCACGCGCAATATCTGCTGCTCTCTTCTTCTCCTGCAAGACTTGCCTGCTGCTCATTGGTTCCCAAATTGCCCACAACCGGCCTTGGAGCAGCCAGCTGCGGTTGCTCCTCCACATCCACGCTCATCCCATCCCCTGTGGCTCCCCTTCCCTGCACCGCCATTATTTTGGATTCCCGTCCCCTTGTTCTTGCTTGCTTCATAGCAAAGGGGTGATCAAACTCCTCCAAGACCCGCTTTCCCAACACATATCCTGTCTCCGCTGGGCAAACCAATTCTGCGTTTGAATCCATTGTCTGGTTCTTGCTTCCCAACCGCCAATAGCAATTATTGTCACCATAAGTTAACACCCATGGTGCAGGTGTGCTAGGGAGCTGAAAACACTCCACTGCGCAAGGTGGCAAACCACCCCAGTGCTGCAACATGTGGCTCATATAGATCTTGAGGTCCTTTGCCAACTCTGCAAGTTAACTAGCCTAAGGGATGGTTGTTGGTGGTGGATCTGGAGCACATGCTGCCACATAATCTAGTTCTGCTTGCAACTGGACCCCCCGCATGCGCACTTGCCTCTGCCCCAGATTTTTTGAAATTACCTTCCTGTAAACAAGGCTTGCACTTCCCCCACCTTTCCAGCATGTCCCCCTTCAGTTTTGGCCAATCAAGGTTTTGTTAGCCTTCCATCTCTTCCATGTCCCAAAGCTCTTCCTTGTCCATGATAAACAGGAAAACATGGTTTTCCTTTTCTGAATCTGATGCGCCTTTGGAGTCTGCAATCACTTCATATTGTGAGATGAATTGCTCCACATCTGCAGTGTTGAATTGAATGTGAGGTTAATCCTTTGGCTCAATGCAGACAGGGCAGGAGGAGGAAGAAAAAGTAGAAGTGACTTCTGGTAGCATCCTGAGTACCTTCAAGATACTTGAGACAAAAGAAGTTCCTGGCCAGACCCCCAGATGTGGAAACAAGGCAAAGATACTCCCCAACTTGTCCCAAAGATCCAGAATCAATGGTCATAGCGCCTGTAAGGATAAGGATGCGCCCATTTAAAGAGAGAGATAGATAGATAGATGAATTCCTTTCCTTCCCTTTCCTTTCTGTGCCATAAGACGTGATCTCTTATATATCCTATATATATATCAAACCTCCAAGCTGGGGTTGAGAGCGCGGACTTTATGCCCAAAATCTCAAACCTAAACTAAATACAAGCGCAATGACAGCCCAACAAAAAATATAAAATAAACCCTAAAAATCAGGACCCTAGCCTAACCCTAACCCTTTCCCATGCCGCAATCACCCTCAATCCTGCCTACCATTACACACACCCTGTTTGTGCTTCTCATGATGCGGCACTCCGCTGGGCCCTACTTGGAGCCCCCTGCATTGTCCATATCCGCCCAGCGCGCCATGTTATTTCCTGCCCCCTGGGTCAGCCCGCCCTTGAGGGCACCTTCCACACTCCTATAGCCCCAATTTCCCTGCTCCACCTTCCCAAACTAGCTGCCCACAAACCTGGTTGGGCCGGCTCCATTCTTAGGTCTCCAATGTCCAAGTGGGCCGCGACCTGCCACACCCAATCAAGCCTGACCTGCTCCAGGTATGCTGAGCCCCGTAGCACCTACTGCTGAGCCCGCTGCGGCTGCTGCTGATCCTGCAGTGGCAACCACTGAGACTGCGCGCCTCCCAAATGCTAATCCTGACCTACCAAATGATGAGCGCGCCAACCAGGGAATGGTTCCCAACCAAGACTATATAATGACACCACAACGTAAACCCTTTTAGGTAGTGAATAGGGGTTGCAAATTTCCAAATTTAAAATTGGCCTATTTTTTTAAAAACAAACTTAAGGGTTTGCCAAGAGGGGGTCTGTAGTAGTTTCATCTCAAAGGAAACTTTGGTAAATTTTTCTCAAATGACAGAAATGATTTTGACTTTTTTCAGGATTTATTTCCTTTTTTGATTCCAGAATTAAGATGCTGAAAATTTTCAGCTCAATCTTTTGGTATTTTGACTTGGAAATAAGATTTTATTGAACGGAATTGGTACTTGATATGGTTGAGGAAGAGAGAATAAGGTGGAAGAAATTCAATGTTGATAGGTTAGTCCTTTCTGAAGTTGGCTTGCAGATTGTCAAATTGCCTCACACAATTTATATGAGCATTTTCCATAATTATAATTGAGTCTTGAGTAATTTGAGATTCCAAAGATGAGACTTATAAGAAGAAATCATTCATTCCTACCCCTTTGGCTTTGTTCCCATCTGTGTTGATGATTTCATCATATCCATAACCATTTTTGGAAAGCACCCCAATCAAGTTGATCTGCTTTACCTTGTGCACCAGGCTCAACACAGAAGGAATTTCATTGAAATGCAAGAAAAAAAATAGATTGAACAAAAAATAGAAAGATTACAAAAAAAAATCAAATAAACAAATAAACCTGAGGGAGAATAAACTTTGGCTCTACTTGAATGTAATTAAAATCCTTCTCCATCAAAATAAACCAATTTTGATCCAATTCCAATCCACATCAATCAAAAAAAATTGGCCTGCTTCTCTAGAAGATTGGGTTGGTTCCATCATGTTGGGATATTAGTTACTTGACTCCAGGTGACATCAACATCCTTGGGTATATTCCTGATAGCTTGAGTTGTGACTGTCAGCTCATTCTCATTTTTGAGGAGATTGGCCATTTCCTTGAGTTTTGAGGTGTATTGTTGATTGATAAACATGAGGAGGTTTGAAAGTGCATCATTTATAAATTTTGGTTTTTTCTTTTTGACCTTGACCAAATTGGGATCCTCATTGATGATCATTTGAAACTGAATATGTGACACATTGGATGTTGAGACTTCCTCCTTCTGGTTCATTCCTTTTACCAAGATTTTTTTTGAACATTTCTTGAAACTCCAGCTTGGTAATGGCGGTTGATATTCTTTCTTTATGGGTAAGTTGCTTGTTATTGATTGTTCTTTTGCCTTCCAACTGCTTTTGAGCCTTGAGGATTTTTTCCTTCCAAAAATTTTCCCAATTCAGTGCTTTGATTTGTTGAGCAAGTTCTATTGCTTTGGGCTGGCCTGCTTCAATTTCAAGTTATTCTGGATGCGCCACACTGGTATCTTCATCCATCCAAAAGTTACGTAAAAAAAATAAACAATTACATGAGGTTGAAAAAAAGACTTACCTTTTTAAAAAAATCAAGAATCAAATTCAGAGGGAAATCAAAGATGGGTTGAGGCTGGGGTTGGGTCCAGCTTTGATCTGGGCCAAGATAAACTTGGTTGGGAGCCAAGTTCAAACCCCTGTAAACCCCACCCAATCAAGTCCCTGGGGCTCCCAAACAATTGGCGCTTGGCACACACCAAGTCAAACTTCGCCAGGCACCCAGACAGGCTTTATAAACTATGTTGTATTCATTTTTCATTATTTTTGCCTATTGGCATAGAATAAATGCATTCTTTAAAATTGATAAATTCACAAAATTTCATCCAAAAAACCAAACAAATTATAAATTTCCTTAATTAATCCATGAAGATTTAAATTTATCCAGAAAGACAAAAATCTATCCAAAATTGAAAAAATCAAAAATTTGAGCATTTTTCATAAATGAATGAAGTTTTAAAAACTTAAATTCAACCAAAGGAAGTTATTTGAATTCATAAGTTAAATGCAATTGATTTTTAAAAAATTTCACACCTGGTCAACAGCATGAAATCCTTATCAATTAAGTTTTTCCCACCTTTAATTAGGTTTTTCAATTTGGTCCAAGTTACCAGAGTTTGCAAACTCTTGAAATGATCCTGTGAAGAAATTCATAAATCTCAAGAAAAAGTTGAATTTGGTCTGGAAGTGGCCTGTCAGTAGTAGGTGTTTTCATTCCAAATCCAATCTTGTTGGTAAAACTTTTCAATTTTTATAAATTGAAATACATAATTTGGGAACAGATGAAGTTGAATTCACTGGTAAACTCAAGGCTGAGTATCAAGGAGGAATTTTCATGAGAGAGAAGAAAAAGAGTTTTGAGGAAGGAATTCAAAAGGAGAAAATATTATTTGATACAAAGTAGCATTTATTTTTTGGAGATGGTTGAAGTGATTCCAATTATTTTTGCTGAAATTTTCAGAACAATGAAGCATTAAAAAAAGGAGGACTCTAGAAATTAGATACACTGGGATAATAGGTTTTCCTTTCCAAGCAAAAAATAACTGGTTAATCTAAAAGATGCAGTTTCATCTCCTCCTTGGATAGTTGGAAATTCAGATTCAAAGGGAATTTCATTTTGCCATTTTTGAGGTTTGATTGATGTTTAAATTAAACCCAGAGAAGGTTTCAAATAGAAAAAGTCTTATTTTCTATCAGAATTAAATATTTCTTGAAATTAATTGGAGGGATTCAAAATTTAGGTTGAAGGGGTTAGTTGAGGAGAAAACTGTGGGTTTTCCAAATTTCAAGAATCTGCTATCCTTTCTTTTAACTACTTGCCTATATAGAGTACTGGGTATGCCTTTCTTTATTCAAGGCCTCTGTCAAATATATTTCCAATTACATTGAAGAAGCTCTCCTGGTCATGCATATTTAAAGAAATAGTTTCCAGACATTGATTTCAAAACAAGAAAGTTGCATTTTAATAAAATTCCTTTTTACTAGAGGGTACCATGGATCAGGAAAGCTCCCTACACCCAAGTATTTTTTACAGTTTTTTGTTAAATAAATGAAGTTTAATCTCCATTTAAGTGTATATTATTTATAAGTAATTGTCAAAGGGTTTTTTATGATTTCCACAAAAAGTAGCTGTGTTTGTGGCTAATCCAAAATTTTTTACAGGATGGACAACCTGAAGTGTTGATGAAGCAGAAATTGGTCCTGGATAAGATATTTCACAACAAAATTTCAGTAAAGCAGGGTGAAGGCTGAAATTTTAACGGACTTAAAAGGAAAGTTTGATTTCAGCAAGGAGTGATCAAAGAGAAGAAACAGAGTTGAAGAAACACCTTAAAAGGACCAGATAGTAAGTTGACTAGACAACAGCAGTACTGAAGAGAGACGGAAAGTAGCAATCAGGAAAATTGATCTGGTGTGATATTCTTGGTAAGGGTGGTGGGGTGAGCTTGAGTTTTAGCAGTAGCTGGTGGGGTGAGCTTGAGTTGTAGCGGTAGCTGATGGTTGGAGCTGGTGGTTGATGTTGATGATAGCTGGTCGTTGGTGAGTTGCTCCGCTGGATATGTTTGTGGCCTTCCGGGATCTTGGCAAGATGGCAGGGGAGCGGACGCGCGGGACTTCAGGATTGGATCATTGGCAGAGGTTTATTTTGAAGGAAAAGCGGGCAAGTGAATGAGGTGACAGAGGGTTCATAGACGTAGTGACAGCAATTTGAGAGGCATGGAAATGAACTGAAAGAGACACATAGAAAGAAATAAAATAGAAAAATAAAGAAAATAAAAGGAGAGAAAGAATAATGAAGAAAATGGTATGAGGAAATAATTTGAGAATGTCTTTGAATACCAACAAAGGCAACAATATAAGTGGGATTCTTTCTAGTATTTATCAAAATTGATAGATGGGTTGGATGAAAACCCTGTAGGAAGAATAAAATTGTGAGATGATTTGGCTTCTATTTATAGAATTCCACAAAAACTGGACCACACAATAAATAGTGTAACACAGATTCCTGCAGTACAAAAAATGCCATGCCTGATCCCATTTTTTCCTCAGTCCCCACTGCGAAAGAATTATTCTGACAAAAAACTCAAAATACAAAAGAAAATTAAGAAATAAATTTTAAATAGTCTCAATAGTAATTTTTAAATGGGTATCTTTCCCAGAATAATGGCAAAAAGAAATTTATACTGTTTTGCAAGATTTTGTAGAAATTTCTACCTAATGCAGATACAGGGAAGGCAAAAAATTCTGAACAAAATATGGAAATGGATTATTTAGGGAACAGAAGTATGCATAAATTTTAATTTTAAAGGGGAAATAATTGAAAGATGATATGCATATTTAAATTATCAAAAAGAAATACCAAATTTGGCAGGTAACTTATGGGACGTTGGGTTGAAAATTTCAAGAAGCCAAGGGAATCACGGTTTTAAAAGGTTAAATTTTGGGGGGATATCACCAGGGTAAATGTGCCAGTAGTTCAATGAATATTAAAATAACCATGAGCTGATTTCACATTGGAAGAAATTGGATTCAATGATGAGTTTACAAAGGGAGAAAATTTTTAGTGAATTTCAGAAGGAGATGTCTAGGTTTAGTGAAATAGGGGATAAATTATGGGATATTGTTTTTTAAATCGTTATATAAGGAGGTATGGTACTCTTTTTATATAGGTTATGGGGGGTTCACACACTTTCATATAATACCATCAGGTTACTCTATTGAAATGTTGTACCATTTGCCACAAAAATAAGGAATTCACTCCTTCAAGAAAATTTAAAATAAAATTTTAGGTATATGGGAAACAGAAGCTTAGCAGCCATTTTTCAAATGCAGAGATTCATATTACTGGTAATTAATTTTATGGTTTAGATTTTTTAGAATAAGAAAATTTCAGAATTGGTTTGAATACACCATCCCACACCATATCCTTCAGGTGTTTCAGAATTGTTTTTCCTCAACCATAGAAGGAGCTGGTATATAATAATCACAGATGCAACTCTGCACCACACCATCCACAAAAACTTAAATTTTAATCCAAATATTTAATTAATCATAATTTAAAAATAACCTGTAGTTTTTTTAATTCTTCTTTTCTTCTTCTGCGCATTGGAAATTTTTCCTGCTTTCAGGATTAAATATTTTTCCTGAATTTTTCCACCACCAAGATTACCTCTTCTTTTTCATACATATTTTAATTCAAGAATTCCTTGAATGAAAATACAATTTTCATACCTGGTATCATTTTTGAATCCTCATGAATTCTCTTGAAAATTATTCATTCAAATCATATACCTCTTCTGGTTTGTTCTCCACCACTCCTTTCACCATGCATTTGACCCCTGCCCCTCCCCTCATTTTTTTAACCCAATTTTTACCTTTTTCCAGACAAATTTTGAAATATATTTCACCCATGAAGGGTAGAATTTTCAATTTCTCCCATGTTTTCCATTTCCAATAATTTATCTTTCCCAAACCTCACCTCCACATATCCAACTAGACTCATTGCTTCTTCCTTTTAAATATCCCTTTTCACAGCTTACATAATCAGAGATGAGCCTGAACCACTGGTGTGTTCCAATTTTCCTTAGATGAATACCCATCAATAACCACATTGTGATTGAATATGTAGATGATATACTCTTCCCTGATTGGTTATACTGAGGTAAATTTACTTAACTAGAGATATATTGGGGAGCTGTTTCCACATACCCTCTGGGAAATTTATCACACGTTCTTTTGGGCCCCAACTATTTTTCCCAAAATCAAAACATCCCAAAATTTTGGAATTTCCAGAAATTTTGAATCAAATTCCTTCTTATTCCTCAGCTTCAAAATTTTCTTTTTTGTAAATTACCAAATGAAATTATGCAGAAGAATTTGGAAGCCCCCATTTTCCTTCAAATTCTCCTTGTTGAAAATATACTCTGCTTGAAAAACTCACTACTCCTTTGTTTTAGGAAAGGAAGTTTTTCATACTTTTTCATTTTGAAAAGCTTAGCTGGTGAAATCCAGAATTCTTTTTTTCTAAATCCAATTTTCCCTTTGATATACTCAGAATATGAAATTTTTCAGGTCCTTGGTAAAGATTTCATATAAATTCTTCTTTAATTTCAACCAAAACCAAAATTAATACAATTAGAAATTTTGGGATGGTTCCCTTGTTTGAATTTGAAGATTGAAAACCTCCTTTCAATCCTTTTACAAAACCTTTTTTAGATCCTGGATCATCTCTGTCAATTCTCCCACCTACTTTTCTGTGAATGTTTGATCCACTCCACGCCATGGTCCCCAACTTTCAGTTGTCTTAAAACCTATCAAATTAGATTCATCAACCCTAATTCCCCAATTTATGCACTAAATATTTAATTTTAATTTTAAAAATAACTATGCCTGTCCTGTAATTTCTGGATAATTTTTGTGTTGTAAATTTTTCTTTCTGGAATTTATTTCAGATATCTCCCTAATCAGGAAATTCTGATTGGTAAATCTTGTTTGTTTTTCTGAGTTATTTTTTGGCACTGGTTGTTTCATTTTTAATTAAAAAAAATTAAACTAAGCAGAAAGAAAATTTATAGAATTTTTTTTCCTTTTTCAAAATATTTTTATGGATTTTCAAAATTCATATATTGGAAGCCCTTCCACCACTTCACCACTTTGTTCAAATTTTCCTCCTGCATCTTACCCAATAACAATACTGAAGACCCTTCTTTTATCAAATCCATTTATAAGCTTTTTTTACCTTTTCTTCTTTTTTCAACCCATTGATACACACAATATTCTTGAATAATTTCCAAAAGCAATGGTATATTTCAAAGGCAAGATTTTCCTTTGGGATAATCCCTGGTTATGAAATTTCATTAAAATACTCATCAAAGCCATTATTTAACCCTCTAAATGGATGGATGCAATTTCAGAAGCTCTTCTACCATTTTAGAATCTAGGCCTGTCTGAGGATGACTTGAAAGTTCCTACTTAATACTCTTTTCAACAGAAATATTTTCCACAATATCAAAAATTCCACAAAGATCATCTCAATTAAAATCATAATTAGTTAAATAAAAAAAATCAACCCTTATATTATAGAATAAAATGAACATAATTTTCCCAAAGAGTTTTCCAAATTTTTTATGAAAGCTTCTAGATGTGAATAATATCTACTGGATCCTTCCTTTTTGGTGGAATCATCAGTGAGTTTTATTTTTGAAATGTGTTGCACACACTCTCAAGTATCAATATGGGCTCTGAAAAATTTCTTACCCCAAATTTCCCTTTCTATATTCCCTTTAAATTTATTCTTCTTCAAAAATCTTCTAAATAATTTCCAGAAAATTTGCAAAGCAACTATTCAATACAATGAGTATAATTTCATAAATTTTTAAAATTATAATTCAATTTAAAATTCCTGTGATCCCATTATATCATAATAATCCCAATCAGATGAAATATAAAACTCTCCCTGTATAGCATTCTGTAATGTAAAATAGAAATAATACATTTAAATCTTCAATTTTCCTCTTTTCATGCACCTCCATAAATCACTTCCCATAATCTTCTGAAAAAATCTGTTTAGCTTCAATCTGTCCCCATGTGAGAAGAAAATAATTTTCATTATCTAAAATTTTCATTTCTTATTTTCATTGGTTATTCATCCCTCATTTTATCATATTTTAAAAATTCCAACATACTTGTAATTCTCAGTCTTCCAGGCCCATCATCCAACAATGCAATTCCCAATTGCTTATCAATTGCATAACCCCCAATTTTTAAACTGCTCAATTCTTTTGAAACATTTTTTTTAAGTTGCAAATCAACTCCTTATTGCAATCATGTGAACAAGCAACTCTTATAGAAATAAGATATCTCTACAAAATGAAGAAGGAGAGAGACGTGAGAAAAATAATGAGAACAAAAGGAAAAAAACAGACCTCAGACAGGTGAAAGAGATGGAGATGAGAAAAGAAAAATCTGGAGAAGGACAACTGGGTTAACTGCTGGTGTAGCTTAGCTATCAGGACCTTGCCGGTTAAGAGGTATACAAGCCATAGGAGTGATTGAATCTGAGTTGTATGCTCCTCCTGGACTTGCTGGTCTTGGCGAGATTTTAGGTTGCAGAGCTTATGGCGAGGCAGTTGGTGAAGCTGGCTTGAAGCAAAATGTTCCTTTGTTCCTTCCCTCTTCCCCCCTTTCTCCGTCTCCCCTCCTTTCCTTCCACCACTTAAATAGCCCCCAAACAGGCCGGGTGGAGCCGTGCGACTGAGATACAGCAGCACTGCGGCCGCGGCCGGGTCACCTTACTGAACAGGCCGGGTGGAGTCACGCGACTGAGCTAGAGCAGTGCTGCAGCCGCGGCCAGGTCACCTTACTAACACTCCTCCTTGACATTTCTGGGGACCATTTTGAGCATCTTCCTGGCCTGGATCAACTTAAAATATCCTAGTTGCTTGGTCGGGGTATTGGCAACCATTTCATCTGAGGAGCAGTGAGTAACTGAGAGAGAGGAGTTGGCCACCAGAGTGCGGAGATACTGATAACAAACTTCAATGTGCCTGGCATTTGGATTTAACAGAGCCTCCCTGCTTAGGAAATTTGCGCCCCGGTAGTTGTTGACCAATTTTGGGCGGGGGATTGAGATGCCCAGGCCTATTAGCAAGTTGGAAAGCCATTGTATCTGTTTGGCGCATACGCTCATAGCAATAAACTCCGCCTCAGTTGTTGACTGAGACACCACAGAATGCTTCCTTGTGGCCCAACATATGGGTTTGCCAAAGAGAGTTATAATGTAGCCCCTTGTTGATTTTCAGCTGATTGAAGAAGTGGCGTATTCAGCATCTTCCCACCCATGGAGCCCAGAAGATTCACCACAATCAGATTGTTTAAATAGTAGTTGAAGGCAATGTCTGTTTGCGTATTAATGGATAGATGAATCAGCATCCCCACTGTCTTCTGCATAATCTTAGTATCAAACGCAGGAGATTTGCAGGAGACAAGATGGTGAAGGTTTAGAGGAGCGGGCGCCTTGAAAAATTTGGTGGTGTCCATACCCATCTTGTGCAGAGTTTTTAGGCAGAAGTCATGCTGATGAAGCAGGAGGGAGCCATCTGATTTCCAGTCAAGAGTGTATCCAAGATGCTGTGCAGGGTGTTCCTGAACTCAAATGGAGTAGCTTTTCCTGAGATTATCAAGGAGAGCAAGGATTTGTTATCCATCAGACCCTAAAAGTAGACCATCATCAACATGGATATGAAGCATGATGGACTTATCGATATTGACAAATAGGGATTCTTACCCTTGTGATGGCTCAAGTCCCAAGTTGGCCAGGCTTGTAACAAGATTCAACTTCCAGCATTGTGGTGCCTGTTTTTTCCCGTAGAGTGACTTATTAAGTTTCCAGAAACACTTCTCTATGCCAGGTAATTCAAAGCCCAAAACTTGAGCCACGTAAATGGTTGCATCAATATTGCCATACAGAAAAGCCGTTTTGATGTCCAATTGAAAGACATGAAGACAAGGTTGGATGGCTATTGCCAATAAGTATTTGAGAGATTCTGTGCTGCCAACAGAAGAGTATGTGTTGAGGTAATTTCAAGGAAACTGCTGATTATTGCCAAAGCACACCCACCAAGATTTACCACACCTCTTACAAGGGATGCACTAACAAAATTTTAAAAATGGGCATCAAGGTCAGCCTTAGTCACCTCAAATATTCTGCCATAGACTGGCTTGGATAAGTTGCAGGATTTCACATTTTAAGTAGCCGCCACAGATTATTTTGAATTTTAGGAGGAGTATTTTAAAGATGTTTTGATTGGATTGATCTGAAATTTTTAATCATAATAATCTGACAAGAAGGGTAAAAGCTTTCTGTTCATTGGAGGAAAGCCTCCTGAAACTCTGAAAAGAACTAGATTTGACTAGAGATTTTTGAATTGAGATTGAAATTCATCACAATGCCTTTGGGAAGCATCAGGTTAATATCCAAAAATTTGGTGATTTGAAAGCATGCATAAAACAGTCTCTGCTCCATCAGGCGTAAAAATTGCTTTGATTTTTTTTTTGATATGGTCCCTCAACCCACAGTTCCATAAAACCATGATAAAATCTGTAAATTATCCAGTCTCTTCAAAATCCCAAGTCAAAATTTGCCCACCAGGGAAGTATTTTTGTACTCAGAAGATGTCAGTGTGGCATGATAGATGTTTTACTGAGCAAACTATAACATATACATAGTGCACAAATCCATACTCAAATGCATACTCATATCACACAAGATATCACATACTTGTGACAGTTTCACTTACTATTTATAGGCACACGGGCTCATGCAATCAAACCTTATCATTTTAGTCTTGCTTCATCTCAACAGGTTAAAAGCCAGAGCAAAAACTCATCTTATCCCACCAACAAACCTCCCTACCTTGGAACCACAGACAACATGGATGCCAAAAGCGGTTTCAAATCTGAAAAATCTAAGAACACTGCAAAGACTCAGTTAATGTCCAATCCTGGAAAATATTTCAAGACTTCAGAACAACTGCAATTCAACAACAGCAATATCAACAAGTGGATTGATGGCATAAACACCATTGGCATCACCAAGCTCACCTCCAACGCGAGAAACCTACAAACGCTCAAAAAATACAAATCCATGGCCTTAAAGATGTTCTTCTCTCTTACTCTTGACCTTTAACTACGCCTTCTCATTACAAAACAACTAACCACAGCCAATGTTTTTATATCATAAGAAAAAACTTCCAACTTTTGACGTGGAAAAGGAAAGTAGAACTTTGAGACAAAATCCTGTGCAAACTGATGACCATGGATGGATCCATCTCCACCCACCTCACCCAAATCTCCAAGATCTGAACAGAACTTGGCTAAGCGGTTCCCAACAACATGATCTCCACCCTCATGCAAGTGCTCACCCCCCCCCCCCTCCTGGCACCACTTGGTCCCAAATTCTCCAGAAGATTAACCCCCAACTCAACTGTTTACAAGCCCCAATGGGTTCCAACACGTAAGCAATTATAAACTCCCACTATAGTGAATGCATGAGGGGGAGCTTGGCCATTAAAACTTACATTGTGGCACATGGAGGTCACTGCACCTACTGCAGCTGTCCCAACCACTGGTTAGGATGGCTTCACATTCTTTGGACAGACACAAACCTTCCACTTCCTGGTGCTGTAACTAGACAAGAACCACCTCATCAACAAGCAGTCAGGAATCTTGCAACCAAAAAACCCGCCCATATGGGCACCAATAACCTGGTGCTCCCCTAGAATAATGCTTTGCGTTCAATTGCAGGTCCCACCTCCATAGTAATTGACTCTGGGGCAACCTCCTTGGTAAGTGGTTCCCATGATTCCTCCCTTTGCTATAATCCTTTTGCCTCCCCTATCCCACTCACACTAGCCAATCCTGAAACTTATATTAATGCCATTGGCAGAAAAACCATACAACTAGAAAAAACCAGCTCTGGGGCCTGTGGGGATTCAGTTCTGACTGAATTCTTTCACTTCCCCTTGATGTGTGGTACCCTCCTCTTGTGGGACACCTTCTTGAGGCTGTTTTCTGACTGCATTTCCATGGCACTTCTCTTGTGCTCACTTCAGACTCCTTTCAAACTTTCATGTCCTACTCTCTGCGTACTTGTTCTATTTCCTGTATCATCCCCACTCAGCCTAATCCTCCTATCCCCATCTGTTCCTTTTCTATTCCACTTTACCCCCTTGTATTTCTATCATTGCGCTCTGGGGAATTTCTCCAACAATATTTTAAAAAACTACCTCTGCACAAACATTCCGACCTTCAATCTCAAATCATGGACACTCTTTGTATGCAAACCATGCAAGATAGCAATGCCAAATTTTTTTTTGGTATCCCTTCAGATTACCCACTTGACCTTCTCATGTTGGATGTCCTATAACCCCTGCCCCCCAATGTATCTTTAAATTGCTACTTGCTAACCGTCTGGGACCACACCTCCAACTTCATCTATTTCTGTGCCTTGAAAAATTGAACTGAAGTCTTAAAGCTCCTAGTCACCACTGTCTCCTACCTGAAAAATTGTCTCCAGCACACCCCAATTGATATCAAATGCAATAACACAAAAGAATACCACTCTGAATTGCTTTCCAACCAACTGTGGGACTTTGGTACTAAAATCATCTTCACTTCCCCCTATACCCCCAAACAAACCAACAAGGCCAAACGTGTCAACCAAACCCTAGGGGGCATGGCTTTCACCATGCTCAACTATGCCTAAATCCCCAACAAGTCCTGGTCACTTGTGTATAGCCACACCTGTTTTCTTCACAACAGCTTCCCCAATTTGCATACACACCTTAAAACCCCTACTAAAATCCTCTACAGTCAACTGTACTCCCCAATCCCCCTCCACGCCTTTGGCATGGTTTAAAAATCCAAACGGTGATGGCCACAGGCAGTTCTGTGGAGGCTAAAGGTGATTTTTTAGGCTGCCCTCCTGAGTGTTATAAAAAATATTCAAATGTAACCAGAATCAAGGTCCAGAACCTTGTGAATGAAGAATCAACGGGAAGGGATGGATTTGATAGTAATTGGTAGTTATGGAACAACACTATCTGAGGCAAGATGGTGCAGGAAAAGGCTTGAAAAACATAAGTTAGATTTTTTCCAGAATTCAATAAAACAAGGCAGTTGTAAGTAATAACACCAACAAGCTAATAACTCTAGTTGTCAGCAGAAGATTAGGAAAGATCAACTCAATCCCAACCAACCTGGGTTCTCAATGAACCTTCCCAACTCTATGCAATCAAGCGCTTGAAGGGTACCAAATAAATGTGGGTGGCTGTAAAAAACAAATCAATTTGTTTTATGAAGCTCTGGAAGCAAATCAATAACTAATTTTGACAGGAATAAACAAACACTTTTCAAGGAACTCAAGAGTATTGTGGCAAAATGCAAATTTGAGGAAATAAAGCAAGGTTCAACACTCCAGGTTTCAAGCTTAAATAAACCTCTCAATCAAACTTGACTGATTATGGAAGGAAAAGCAAAGAATTAGAAATACCAGTATGGTCAAAAAAGGGATCAAGGAGTGGTATAACACACTCAGGAATCCAACCAAATGAATTCTTCTTCAACCAGAAAGGCTATTGGTTGGTGATTATGGATAAGGCCACAGAGGGCCAGATCAGGTATTGAGTTTGGAGGCTCAAGGATCAGAGGTAAATCATGGATATAACCTGGATAAAGATTACAATAGAATGCCCAGATAAAGGGGGGAAGATGGATGCACTAACCATGGATTTATTGACTGACTCAGATGATGGATGATACAATTGATGATGGGGAAAACATAGGGGAGAGCCCCTCCTTTTATGGGCAAGACACCCTGAAGACTATTTACAATCAGATGACACAAATGATATTTAAATTTATATATATATATATATATATATATATTTTATTGATAGAAATGCAATGAAGAAAAAAATAAAAAAACTTGCAAAGACATGATCATAATTTGAAAAAAGAAAGGGAAAAAAGACAGAAGGGGAAAAAAATAGTCCCTGAGGCTGAAGATGAATGTCAGATGAGCTTGAGCAGCCACAACAGTTGCAACAGTGGGCGGAGAAACAAGAGCGGTTGCAATGGCCAAAAAGCTGTTTTTTGGGGGGAAATTGGATGAGCCGCGCGCACAACAGCAAGCAATGGATGACCAAGAGGTGACAGCAAGGAAAGTGAGTTGCAATGGTGAGGGTCATCCGGATGAGATGGGGGATCAAAGTTGGTGAGGGAGCCTTGGAGCTGGTTGGAGGGGGAGATAAAAGCAAGGCAGACAAAGGAGGGAGGATCAGATGGGAGCAAAGATCAATGGATGGGTTAGGATTCTGGTTGAGGATAATTGGATTGAGTTGAGTTTGATGGTTGATGAAAGGAGTTGATGAGGTGTGGATGGTGATGACCCTGAAGGGAGGCAATGATGATGGACTGGTTTGTAGTTTTCTGGTAATTTACGGTGATGAAAGTCCAAGAAACAATGGGATCAAGGGTAGGGGTGTTGGAGAAAAGATGGATGGGTTGATTGGCAGTGGCAAGTTGATTCAATTGCTCTTCATCTTCTGAAGTCCAGGCAAGCCATCAACAAGGAAGCCAATGGTTGCCTGCAAGTATCCAACCATGGAGTATCCCATGAATGGGGATCAATGACAATCCATTGAATTTTTTAAGTTCTTTTAACCCAATAAGTAAGCAAGATGACAATGAGGATGATTGATGGAGGATTTTTCACGCGCTCGCTTGGCCAAACAAATTGGGTGCCAAGCGCAAAAGAGGAGGAGTTGAATGCAAAACCTGGGGACTTCAGCATCCCAGGGGACCTTCCTAGACGGCTAGGACAGGGAGAAGTTGGAGAAACAGAAAATAGGAGGGTTTCCATACCAACAACAAGAATTTTTTTTTTGATAGATAGATGTAGACTATTTACAATCAGATGACACAAATGATAGCATTTTTTTTATTTCTAGAAATTCAATGCAGAACAAAATAAACAAACTTGTGAAGACATGATCATAATTTGAAAAAAGAAGGGGAAAAAAATAGAAGGGGAAAAAAATAGGCCCTGCGGCTGAGGATGAATGTAAGATGAGCTTGAGCAGCTGCAACAGCCATGAAAGTTGCAACAGCGGGCAGAGAAACAAGAGTGGTTGCAATGGCCAAAGAGCTATCTGTTGGGGAGCAATGGGATGATCTGTGCGCAACAGCAAGCAATTGATGACCAAGAGATGACATTAAGGTGAGTGAGTTGGGATGGTAAGGGTCATCCCAATGAGATGGGGGATCAAAGTTGGTGAGGGAGCCTTGGAGCTGGTTGGAGGGGGATATCAAAGCAAGGCAGAGAAGAGAGGGAGGATTGGATGGGAGCAAAGACTGATGCATTGGTTAGGATGCTGGTTGAGGATGATAGGATTGATTTGAGGTCAATTGTTGGTGAAAGGAGTTGATGAGGTGTGGATGGTGATGACCCTGAAAGGAGTTGATGATGATGGACTGGTTTGTATTTGGCTTCTAATTGACAGCAATGAAGGTCCAAGAGACAAAGGTATTGAGGGTAGGGGAGTTGGAAAAAAGATGGATAGGTTGATTGGTGGTAGCAAGCTGGTTTGATCCCTTGTCATCTGCTGAAGGCCAACCAAGCCATTGATAAGGACACCAATTGTTTCCTGAAATGATCCAAACTTGGAGGATCCCACAAATGGGGATTGATGAAAATCCATTGAGGTAATTAGGTTCTTGGAACCCAAAAAGTTAGCAGGATGATGAGGATGATTGATGGAGGATTGTTCACGCGCCCACTCAGCCAAATAAATTGGGCACTGAGCGCAAAAAGGAGGAGTTGAACGCAATAACTGGGGACTTGAACATCCCAAGGTTGCTTCATAGATGGCTAGGACAGGGATAAAATGGAGAAACAGAAAATAGGGGGGTTTGCATACCAAATCCAATAAAAAGTTTTTTTTTAAAAAAAAAGATAGATAGATGAAAGATTATATGTAAAAAAAATTGAAATTTGCCCTTGTTCTGAGGTGTCCCAAGTTGGTC
The DNA here is from genome assembly GCA_025617555.3 of Puccinia polysora. NCBI lineage: Eukaryota > Fungi > Basidiomycota > Pucciniomycetes > Pucciniales > Pucciniaceae > Puccinia > Puccinia polysora. The sequence continues at coordinate 9,181,425 of CM062637.1, read as the reverse complement.
ACCACATCTCTCCCTAACTTACAGAATTTCCCTAGTCTGCACCTAGATTTTAAAGATATTAAGAAAAGGAGGAAAACAAGGAAATTGAAACAAAGAATTGCCATTTATTGATCTTGAGATTGATTGAAGGGTTTGGCCCTGGTGGTGCACAATTGGGAGGACTTACTTTTGGGATAGTTTGCCTCCACAACAATAAAAATTCTTAACTTGATAAGCAGAGAACCTTCTGGCCAACTGAGTACCATCCAATTCCTCCAAAAAAATAAGGTCCACCTCTGAATTGACAGACCACCCAATAAGGACCATTCAAGTTATTTGATAAAAGCTTTCCCCACTGAGTCTCCAATTATTTTTTATAGGCTAAAACTGAATCACCAGGATTTAAGGGATCCCTGATTTGATTTGAGTGCTTATCTTCCAAAAAAAAAGCAATTTTTCTCTTGATTCCATCATCTTCTGATAAGCTTCATCACAAAAATCTTCACTAAGCTCCATTTTCTTGGATCTGGCAACTAATATATCAGTGGTTGAAGAAACCTGCTCCCATGAGATAACCAAGAAAGATTCCATTTCTAGATCAGAAGAAAATTTTGAGAAAAAAGAAAAATAAGCCTCAGGGATGAGATTTGATCCTTGAGTTGAATTCCAAGGCTGAGAATAACTACAACTATAAGTAGAATCAACTACTCTGATAAAAAAATGAGAGGAATCGCAATTATCCTTCTGCTTCCCCTCTAAAGACAATTTAGGAGGATGACCAGGGAAATCTCTTTCCCAACAAACAGAATCCAAAGAGCAGAGAGGTACTTCAATTTTTCTACCATCAGCATCAGGGAGGAGAATTATCTCCCAAACTGATCAGAAAACATTGGGGTAGCACTAAAATTCATTAAGAATGGTTGACCCAAGATCATAGGAACTTCCAAAAAAGTGATCCAAAAGTTACAAGTGCCAACAATATTTTGACCAATTTGAACTGGGACATCTTCAGCAATACCAACCAATTTGAAAGACTGATTCCCTATCCCTTAAACCGCAGAATTAAAGCTGACCCTAGGACTAAGCTTGAGTTTTCAGGCCATAGCATCCAAAATTGAGTTGAGCTGAGAACCAGAATCAACAAGGAGATAAACCATTTTAACTGAATCACCAAGATAACAAGGGAGAAAACCAAGAGTACAGGAGTAAAGTTTGAAATCTGGGGAGGGATCTGTTCCACCAGATTCCTCCATCAAAGCTCCAGAGGAAAACTTTAATTTTTCAAGAAAATCTCCACACAACAACAAGAGACCCATTTCTTCATTCCTTCAGAAACAGATTGAGAAATTGAAAGCATTTCAGCTACAGGTAGATGAGAAATTTTTAGATATGAAATTTTCTTCAATACCCCTTCCACAGCATTGGGATGGTCCTTTGAAATTCCCCTCTCAAACCAAACTTTGGGCTGGGTGGAGGGAGGAAGTTCAGGTGAATTAATTTGGCAAGGAAGGAGATTTATGAGGTTTGGGCTCCTTATGTTGTTTCCTAGCTGGATAAGATTGATAAGCTCCTGCAAAGCTAGAGGAGGGGAGGTCTGGAGGATACAAAGGTTGAAGGGTCCCACAAGAAGATCAAAAGTCCCAAGAAGCCAAAGATGTCTTCTTGGGGGTGGGTGGCTGAAAAGACGCCACTACATGGCAAATAGGTCAAGATGCATCAAAAGGGATCAAAGCACCATTGGGAAGAAAGAAATTTTTAACCTTCTGTTCCACCAATTTCTCCTCTTTATCCTTCTGGAATTCAGGACATCAACCAGTTCCATGACCTTCCCTATGACAGTAGTAGCAGACCAGAGTGGATTTAGGAACAGAATTAGAGGGTTTGGGAGTAGAAAGAGAAGAAATCTTTTGATCAATTTTGTTTTAAAAACCTTGGAGTAGCTTGGTGATCTTATCTATAGTAGTAGTTTCCTTGTTGGAATTAGGATTTGGTTTGGGCCTGCAATTTTCCTCCACCTTATTCATAATTTTTTTTTATTCTCTGAAAGAAGGGGAATGGACTGTTTCAGTGGTTCTAGATTTTTTAAAAGTTGGATCAGTTTGACCTCTCATGAATTTATCCACAGCACTCCTAAGGACAAGTGAAACAGGGAACTTTAATAGATTATCCCTGGTGGTTATCATTGATCCAGATTCAACCAATTCATCCCTAATCCTTTCCTGCACTCCTAGAAAAAAAGATTGGAAAAATCAAACTTGTAATTTTTCCACGGTATCAATGTCATTTTTTTGGATAAGATAAGATTGGATTGGGTCCCATGACTTCCTAAAAGACTGATGTTCCGAGGCTGAAGAGACGCCACCATTTGAGATCCACTGTGAGACAAGAGAATCCAATTCATGAGAAGTAAATTGGGCTACATCTATTTTTCCCCAATATGCCAACATTGTTTCCCTTAGAAGCGTCTAGTTTTGGGATTTGAATCCCTCAAATGATCAATTACTTCCATGGAATCATCAGAGGAGAAAAAAAATTGTAACTGATAGGCCATATCATATTCACTTTCCCCATCCACTTCAGCAGCCATTTTGTAAGAGTCCAAAAACCATTCCACATTTGGCCAATTGAACACTAAGTTCTTGTTTTGAGGTTTGATCTTTACCATCTTAGCACAAAAAGAGGTGGAGGAAGCACTGGTAGATTCAATTTGGAATAGCAGAGTTCCTAGAGGATCCAAAGAGCAGTTTTTCAAATTGGCTCATGAGTTTGGCAAGAGTAGGGTTTCACAAAAAACAAAAAAAATCTTGCCTGGATGGTGCACAATTGGGAGGACTTACTTCTGAGATCAGTTTCCTCCACAGGTCAGATCTAAGAAAAGGAAAACATGAAAAAAAGAGAAGGATTGGATTCCAAAGTTGATTCCAAAATTTTGTGACTGTAAATCCCAAAGCTTCTGGTTTGATCCTGGCCAGGGGGACCAAATGTAAGACTCAAAAAATTGCTGCATGCAGGCAGTTCTGTAGAGGGGAAAGGTGATTTTTTAGGCTTCCCTCCTGAGTTTTATAAAAATATTCAAATGTAGCAGAATCATGGTCCAAAACCTTGTGAATGAGGAATCAATGGGAAGGGATGGATTTTATAGTAATTGGTAGCTATGGAAAAGACTATCTGAGGCAAGATGGTGCAGGAAAAGACTTGAAAAAAATAAGTTAGAGTTTTTCCAGATTTCAACAGGACAAAGCAGTTGTAAGTAACAACACCAACAAGATAATAACTCTAATGGTCAGCAGAAGATTAGGAAAGATCAATTCAATCCCAAACAACCTGCAGGTTCTCAATAAACCTGTCCAACTCTCTGAAATCAAGAACTTGAAGGGAAACAGATAACTGTGGGGGCTGTACAAAACAAAGCAATTTTTATGAAGCTCTAGAAGCAAAGCAGTAAAAATTTCCAAAAAGGATAAGTGGCAACCTCTAAAGATTGGTTTTTACACTGTTTTGAAATCTCTTCCGCCTGCTTAAACTCCTTGATTTCTGAAACCATCTACATGGAACCGCCTAAACATCTCAGGCCAGAACTCAAAGTCAAGGCCATGCTACTAAATGAATTTCTATATGGAACGCACCAGGAAGCACAATGCTGGTGGCTCTTCTTCAAAAGTGTCCTTGAAGAAAATGGCTTTACCAGTAATTTGATCAAACAGAATTTGTACATCTATTGGAAAGTAACCGCCTTCATTGGCATATGGCTCAATGTTGATGACCGCCTTGTGGTTGGAAAAAAAAGGCCAACCCTGGACCTCCTACATGATTTTCTCAAACAATGGGTCAAACTGAAATGGAAAGATCACTGTGACCACGTTGTTGGCATAAACCTTCAATGCAAAGGCCACGCACTAAACCTAGATCAGGGCCTCCTCATAACCCAAATTTTGACCAAGTGGCAAAAATCCACTAACTTGCCCCTCCTATCTGCCACCACCTTCCTGCCGGAAAACGCCCTATCTACACCTTCCAGACATGTCCCAATTTATGTTGAAAAATTTCAGTCTTACATTGGGTCACTCAACTAATTTTCATTGGGCACACGGCCAGATATCTCTTTTGCAATAAACTACCTCTCTTGCTACAGCAAATGCCCCCAAGACAAACATTGGATTGCCATCCAGCACCTCATCTGATACATCCACACATCCAAAGGCTGCTGAATCTCCTTCAAGCCCAACACCAGCGGCCTCCAACTGGGGTGGCAAATTTCATCAATCAACCTCTGTCTTCCTAATCCTCCTTGACAATTTCCCTATATCTGGGGCTTTGAAACGCAAGAAACCATTGCAACATCAATGTGAAACCTGGAGTTTGATGCCTTAGGAATGTCAATGGAACTTTTTGCTTCTTTACGTGACTTAGCTTGTGATTTTGACCCTACTGTTGCTTCTCAAGTGTTGTGTGACAACCGCATGGCTGTCTTATTAGCTACTGAAAATTGTTCCTGTTCCTGTATGAAACATGTTTCTTGTAATTTTTTCTTTTTGAAAGACCTGGTCCAAAATCTCAAACTGCAGCTGATGTCAATGAAAACCAAAATCCTGAAAAAATGCCTTGGCCCAACCAAACAGAAGGATTTCACCAAAAAATTGTTACCATTATGCAATGCTAATTTTGTGGGGGGGGGGGGGTGTTGTGCTGAGCAAACTATAACATATAAATAGTTCACAAATCCATGCTTAAATGTATACTCATATCACACAATATATCATATAATTGTGACAGTTGTACTTACTATTTATAGCCATGTGGGCTCATGCAATCAAACCTTATCATTTTAGTCTTGCTTCATCTCAATAATAGGCACCAAAATGATTCTTGGAGCTGAGATTATCCGTAGAAGGATATATATATATATATATATTAAAATTTAGATATTGGAAAAATAAGCAGTTGTGGAGTGATGGTGAAGAGAAATTACTCTGTCCAAAAAAAAAAATCCAAAGTATATGTTAAAATCTGATTGAGGGAATAATGCTGCTCAATGGCAATGGAGTTTTCCTCCTCACAAAAAAAGACCTCTCAATTTTTTGCCTAATCAAATTAATTTTAACAAAAAATTAATTATGTTGCAATCTGAAACATTGAGGGATTTGAGAAAAATAGTTTCACCGGCTGGCTTGTAAAATATCACAATTTCAAAAGATAAGTCTAAGGAAACTTTGGATTTGGCTGATCATGACCTGTCATAAAACAATATCAAAATTATTAGAATCCCAGAATTTGAAATAATTGGGATCAGTAAGGAAATTTTGGATTTGGCTGATCATGATTGGTCATAAAAAAAGTTTAAAATCATTAGACCCCAGAATGTGAAATAGTGGGGATCAGTAACTGTGATTAATAGCTATTCCCATGTGCTTTCAGCTACCAATACTGGTTCAAAAAGTTCAAATCCAGCCTATTTTCAATGTTAATTGTGCTCATCACTGAGTACAAAATATTTTTTGATAAATATAAAAAGATTGAAAAACCTCACACTTCCCACCTGGCCTCAAGGTCCTTGGGTTAGTATTCATTTATTGAGGTTTTTGTGTATGCACCTCTTTCATCCAGTTCAGTCCTCCTTTTTTTGTTTTTCTTTTTTTTCAGCTACTTTTTTTCTCTTTCCACTTTTTTTTTCTCTGTCCAATTTTTTTTCTCTGTCCAATTTTTTTTTCTTGGTTTGATTTTTTTCTCTCTTTCCAATTTTGTATGTACATCCAACACATGCATTTAACAATGAGGGGATCAAACACATTCAAAAAGGGACAACACATCAACACATGTAACATGGACAACACATGAAATGAAAACTGATTGCTCACTTGGCTCAAACTTTTGGTTTGAGAATTGAACATTTATATCAACCCCCTTCCATCCCAATTTAATGTGCTTCCCCTTCAACCAAGATATCAACACCAACAAGGGGTGTCTTATATTTAAATTCAAAAAAAAAATCAGTCACTATCCAAATTCAAATACAAAAATGTCCTCCTTCCCTCACTTGATGGTTGCAAATTCACTACATCAACCACATTCCAAAACCCATCTTTATGAAACCCATCACCATCATATGGGGACCTCTTTATTATTCCCACCTACACCGTATCCTCCCTCTAATGCTCTAAATAGAAGGAAAAAATCTTTATTTTCATCCCCATACAATACCAGATCAACAAATTTTCATTATCAAATTCCTGATCTTTACAACTTGCCTCATCACCATCATATGGGGACCTCTTCCTTATTCCCACCTGAACCATATCCTTACAACAATGCTCTACATGTAATTCCCAATTCTTTATTGTCATCCCCATAGAATATCAGACCAACACATCATCATTATCCCATTACTGATCTTTAAAACTTTCCACCTCTCCCTGCCAACTGCCTCAATCAGTGTAGACTTGAAATTCCTCCTCATTCTATTTCCATTCCAAAAATTACCCATCATGATTTTCTCTATGATCTTCCAAATGAAAGTGCACTTCCTCCACCTCCTCAACAAAATTTTTATACTACTCCTCAAAATCAGAAAATTCCTATTTCTGCATAAAGTCACCATTATTTTTTTCACATCAATGAAAATCTCAATGTTGCTTTGAAACATTTGGAGCTGAATCAATATCAAATTAATGAACATTTTGAGCAACTGAACTATTAAAATGAGCACATTTCCCCACAATCTGCATCACTTTTAATTTAATAATACCTGGCAGGCCAACCACATGAGACTCCTCTTCAAGTTGATCTTATGAAGCTCAAAACATTGGGGAACAATCCAATCATTATTGAAACTGAAGAGAACATTCAAAAATTACAGATTAGCTACCCTGTTGCCTGGGGGTGGATGGAACCAAATCTTTTTGAACCATATACTCTATGGCACACCAGTTCTTTCCAAAACTTCCAAGCAAGCTTTTTACAAAATGAGACAAGCTCCCTGTGCTGTAGCAATGGACAGGTGTTATTACAGAATCAAAGACCACCACTTGAGTTGCTCTGTATGTTCAAGATTGCTACTAGGTATCATCATTCCCATGAGAATCAACTGCTCTCCAATGTCAGACTGATAAACTCCAATTTTTCCTTGAAACCAATTTGTTCAGCTTCCTGATTCCAGGAACCTTTCATCCCTTTAGCTACTGAAAGTGATGTTGGTGTTGGAATAATAATAATTCCAAGAAAACAAGTAAAATGCTCAAAAAATAATAATATGTTAAGAGAAAGGGCAAGGTCTGAAGTTGGTTTGGTTAAAAAGGTTTTTCAATATATTTTTAAAGAGGTGCCACAATCTACACAGAACTGGGGATCTTTACAGCCTAAAGAAACTCTTTTCAAGGGGTAAATTTTTACCATTTAAAAACTTGGGACAATGGGGTCCTTATGATTCACAAAAGGGGTTAACCCAAGTGAATGGGTGTGACAGGCTGTTTACAGCACTTAATTCCAGAGGCAAGGACAATATAACTTAATTCTTCAAGCAGTAGCTCCAAGGATCTTGCAGAAATTCATGGTTGAAAGGTTCTTGGGGCAATATTTGGTTTTTTTTGCTGGTTTTCTTTGAGGGAATTAATGATGGTTTTAGAATTAATACATATACTATCAGACTATGGCCATATATCACTTTTTTATCTCTTATAAACACTTGATCTTGAATGGCACTGGTTCTGAATTGATACTAAGAATTACTGTGGTTTAAAATAACAAAAAGGTTCTGTTTGTATACCTTTTGGGGTGAAGGGGCCTTCTCAGGGCACTTATAGAGGGTTGTGCTTGAGGGCTAAGTCTAGCAAGCTGACCAGGGCGTTTTTGGTACGCATTCTTAGTTCTTTCACTCAGCTGTACCTGCCTGTGTCATATTTACGTGTTAAATAATTGTCAGAACCTGTTAAATGTTAATTTTTTATTTATGCAGTCTTGACATATTTCTTAATTTTGTATTGTATTATTTTAAGTGAAATGGTCAGAAGTGGTTATTGGTAGATTCTCTGTCATCTTTTGATCATTTTGGTAATTTTTAATAATTTTTAAGGTAACTTCTTGATATGTTTTTGTGGTTCATAAACATTTGATGATATGGTTTTTGTGACAATATTTAATATTTTTTTGTTTAATTTGTCATCTTTATGATTGACTTTTTCATAATTTTATTCATTTTATAGAGGTTTCAAAGTTTCCTCTATCCATATATCATTTCATTACATACACATGACATATGCATGTAGTTTGTAACAGTTACATGCTGTACCTTGTGGACAGGAGTTGTCATTGCTGATTTTACATGCGCGGGATTGATGGCAGCAATGGGGAATTTGAGATTGGGTGCAGACAGCGGACAGGAACACGGATTTGAAAGCTGCATGGAGGATTTTTGGGGGTTGTGTCTTTGAGTTCTTCAACTAATTCAGCATGCGCAAAAGTGTTGCAGAAGTGCAAAAGTGTGGGGATTTGCGCGCAAAAGGGCGTTAATTAGCGCGCAAAATTTTGGGAATTAGCGCTCAAAAGGGTGGGGATTAGAGCGCGGTTTGTGCGGGAATCTTCGCGCGAAATTACGGGAACTGGAGCGCAAAATTACAGGAATTGGCGCGCGGTTTGTGCGGGAATTTTTGTGCAAAAGTGCAGAAATTTGCATGCGTTTTGTGCAGGAATTCTTTTGCTGAAGTATGGGGATTTCAAATGTGGTAATATTTTTGGGATTTCCATTCCTTCTAAGGTTTTATGATTTTATCCTTATTTTGTTACTTTTGACAGGTTGCTCTGTAAATAGTAGTAAGCTGAAAATTTTTGCTTAACCAAAATACTTGCAATGCCCTCAATTGCCAAACAAGGGGAATATAAACTTTTAGGTTGAATGGAACTATTCATCATAAAATTGGTGGTCTTAATCCCATTGGTTTAAATCATCCATCATTCCTCAAATTGTATATATATGACAGGGAAAATGAATTGCATAATTGGCATAGATGGGGCTCACATGTGGCACAGGATTTGTTTCTCTGGATTCAAGAGATTTTAAACCAAAATGATGGCTTGATAAATATGTTTCAAAGAGTTTCTCCTGAGGTTTTTCCAAATAAATCCATCAGGCTTGCTGATCCATCTTCACAAAATATGGATAAATGAATTTACAACCTACCAACAGGATACCAAATAGCTGCATTATGGATAGAAGGTATGTTTTTTCCTATTTTTTTGGTTTCAGATCATGAAATTGAGCCTTGATGAAACTGAAGAGAGATTGGTCTTATAATTCCAGAACTAAAAACCAGTCTGACAACACAATGACAATGTATGAATAAGAGACAGTCATTAAAATGAACCATGAGTAAAAAGAAGAGTATGGGAATGATAGGAGAATCAACCAATGAAATTGAAGAAATGGATCATACCGCCCAGAGATGAAGAAGTAGTGTTGAGGTGACTGAGATGAGAACACTGAATGAATGAAGAGAGGTAGCTAGGACGGATGAGAGGACTAAAGTGGAAGATGAGTAAGTGTTGATCTTGGGTTCTTTTCGGATCAGATTCTCACCAGATGAAAGCAAGTGAAGTTGAGAGCCTTGAACTAGCAAGCAAGTAGAGTCGTTGTAGTGGAGTGGCGGAAGATTGAGCGTTGTAGCGGTCTTGAATGGACTTGGTAGACAACAATTAAAGCGGCGGAAGATGAGTATTGGATGATCAGATGAAAGAGGAGCGGAGGTGAGGAAAGGGGAAGGAAGAGAAGCGGAGGTGAGGAAAGGAGAAGGAAGAGGAGCGGAGGTGAGGAAAGGAGAAGGGAGCAGTCAAAGGAGAGAAGAAGGAGAGCGGGAAAGTGTGTGTCATCCATGTGACATGGGAGTGATATTGAGCTCCCCCAGGTGACAGTGCGCGAGATTTTTCAACACCCCTTGTCATCCGATGAGAATTGAGCCAAAAAACACCTTTTTGCTAGATTCTTAAGGGAGAGGAAGGTTGAGGATTTGCTTAGAGCGTCCGCCACCATTTTGGTAGTCAGTATGAGTTTGACGGAGATTTTGTTTTCTGAGTATAGGTTTCGAAGGAATTTCATTTTTATGTTGATGTGAGCTTTGTTTTTGAATTCAAACCAAAGTGTTTGAGCTTATCCAGAAGGCCTTTTTGTCAATGTGGAAAATGGTAGGACTGATGGGTGAGTTCCACAGTTCTGAGATCATTGTGGTAAGCCAGACATTTTCCTGCACCCCGTCTGAGAGAGCGGATAGTTCTGATTTGGTTGAGGACATAGTAATGTTGTGCTGTTTTTTGCTGCCCCATAATACTGGGCAATTTAGCCAGAAGGCAATATTGCCGCTTTGAGATAGGCAGGTGATGGGATCATCTGCCCATGTGGCGTCGGTGTAAAATTGCACAGTGCAAAGGTTTGAGTCGGGGTGGAGAGTCAAAGAAATGTCCTTGGTTCCCTTCAGGTATTTCCAACAGTGAACCACCTCTTTCCAGTGGTTAATGCCGGGTTCGTGATTATATCAAGACAGAATAGATACAGCCACTGACAAGTCGGGACGAGTTTGGCAGGCCAAATAGTTCAGCATACCGGTGAAAGATCGGTAGTTGATTCCTAACTTGAAGAACTCGTCTTGTTCTTGTGGAGACGCTGGAGTTAGATGGATGTGAGGAGTCAGAGGAGTGTTTACGGGTTTGCAGTTGGTCAAATCAAGGAGCTGAAGTCCTTTATTGATGAGAGAGTGTTGTCTAAGCGAAATTGAGTGTTTGTCAACAGACACATCCATTCCGAGCAAGGTGTCAGGATTGTGAGCTGAAGACTTGGGGAATTGTTGAAGAAAGTATTTCTCAAAGACCTCAGTTTGTCCCACAACTATCAAATCATCTACATGAAAGAAAATGAAGGATTTGAAGTCTTTATGGACAAAGACGCAGGCGTTGGCGGTAGATTGATGGTATTCAAGATTGGTGAACCACGCGGTAAGTGTTTCATACCAATTCGCAGGAGCTTGTTTTAAGCCGTAGAGAGATTTTTTTAGCTTGAGGAAGGGAGCCTTTTGATGAGATTCCTTTGGAGTCTTGATGAAAATATCTTCTTCAAGAGAAGCAAAAAGAAAGGCACTTTTTACATCAAACTGTTGGATAGGTAGATTTTTGTCTAGACACAGGATCAGCAAAAGGAGGAGAGATGGGAACTTGCCCGTAGGGGCAAAGGTGTCACTGTATTCTAGGCCGGGTATCTGAGAGAAGCCTTGGATGCAAAGTCTTGCTTTAACCTTCTCGGAAGATGAGAGAGTGGCTGGTTTGAGTCAATTTTCCCAGGTGGTATGCAGATAATGATCAGGAGTATCAAAGTGATCTTCCCAAACATCATGAGCCTTGATGTTTGCCAATTCGGAACTCTTGGCCTTAGTGACCAGCAGGGGATCGAGAGACTCGGAGTGATAGGAATATTTGGTAGGTTTGACATTAGCAGTTCGCGGTCAAAGCACTCTGGCCGGGATGTTGACACTAGAAGACGGCTCCAAGGTGAGATCCTGATTTGTTGTACCAACAGCGTTGTCCTCCTCCGTGTTTGGGCAAACAGAAGTCGAGTTGGTAGGAATGATAGGTTTGTTTTTGTCGTTGTCTTCAGGAGATTCGGGATCGGAATCGATTGAGTTCTCTAGTTGATCAAGGAACCACTCGTCAGAGGTTGACTTTGTTTTTATGTCCTTCGGTTTGTAGCTCAAAAACTGTACTTGTTTTGTGTCTACTATCTTGTTGGACATGTTGAGGATACGGTAAGACTTCAGTGCTGGGGAGTAGCCAATTAGTTTTCCAAGTCCACCTGGGGCATGTAATTTGGACCCGGCTTCAGTGGGAGTCAGGAGATAGGAGACCGGATTTCCAATGGGTTTGAAATAAGACAGAGGAAGAGAGTGATTTTTGAATATTTCGTAGGGGGATTTTTTGCTCTTGTGTGTAGGGATTTGATTTAAAGTGAGAGTAACTCCTGACAGTACTTTGTTCCATAGATTCTTGGGCAGGTTTGAGTCAAGCAGGATGGTCCTAAGCGATTCTAGGATGGATCTGTTGAATCGCTCAGCAAGTCCGTTCTGCTGAGGAGTATATGGATCTGAAAAGGTCTGATTGATCAGGTTCTTCTTGTAGAACAGTTCCATGCAGGAGTTTTTGAATTCTATTCCTTGGTCCAAGTGTATGATGAGAGGGTAATAACCAAAGCGTTTAGCCTCCAAATTTAGGAGGTCAACTAGGGTAGGTCCTATGGAATCTTTTGTGGATATGGGAATAGCTTGACAGTATTGGGAGAACAAGTCCACTATAGTGAGAGTGAACCTGTGACCAGCCCTGGAAGCATGAAGCAGACCAATGGTGTCTAAGTGCAGCTCAGAGAATGGTTTATCAGCGGTAGAATTTCTTGTCTTGAAGGATGATTTAGTGATCTTTGATAGCGCGCAGGATTGGCAGTCTGAGGTTTTCTTGACAGGCAAGCTGAACTTATGCCTCAGCCAATGATAACTGACATGGCCCAAGGACTTATGAAGATACTTGGCAGAGGACAGCTAAGACTCATGAGAAGATAGCAAGAATTTAAAGCAGGGAATGTCGTTCTGGTAAAAACCTTTCATTTCAAGCCCATTTTTGAGATACAAAGAGATAGAGTCAAGACTGAAATCAACCAAGAATCCATCCAGTATCAGTTTATGGAGCAACAAGAGATTAATGGTAAGGTTTGGAACGTAGAGAACCCTATTGAGATTGAGAGTACCGCCATCGTACATCAGTCTGAGAGAGCCTTATCCTTTGATTTCCAGGGATCCGAGTCCAGAGCTCGTATCAATTAGTCCTCCTTTTTTATTTCCGTCTAGATTTGCAAAGAGTGAGGAGTCAGGATTCATGTGATTGGAACAGCCGGAATCAAGGATAAAAAGCAAGGAGTCAGAACGGAAGCACAAGGGAGTGCTAACATAGGCTTGGGCCCAGGAGTTGCTCTTAGGTCGGAGATGAGGATAAAGCATCCAGCATCTGTGCTCCGGATGGTTGGCCAGGGTGTTGTGTTTCTTTGTCTTACACTTTCCCGATGGATCTGTGAATAAGGAGGTGACTGGACCAGACAGGGAACCACCATTCTTGGCGGAGGAATTGAAGCATTGTTCATTCAAGTGAATTTGCAAGTGGTCAAGCACCGCGTCTGGAGTGATCTCGGAGGAGACCTTTGAGTGTGTAACTTGCTGCTTAATCACCTTGAAGGAGTCGGGCAGTTTTCTGAGTACCATGTACGCCAGCACGTCCTGAGGCAAGATTATTCCAATCTCCTGCATTCGGTTGATTCCGGTTTTAATATCCAGTATGAATGATTGGATATTGCTTTCATTAAAGACAATGTTTTTGAATAAGCTGTATATTCTGGCTCAATTATCTGGTTGAGATGAGACGAAGTGGTTGAGTATGTCTTTCCAGAGAGTCTTGGCGTTTTCTTCATTGGAAGAGTTGACAATAGTGGTGTGAGTTGAGGGAGACAGTTTAGATATGAGAATCAAGACTAGCATAGTGTTGTCTTTTGAGTCAAGATTGGGTCCGTCCAAGGATATTGTATCCTTGAGATTAGCTAGGTTGAGCAGAGTGTTCATTTGTGTTCTCCAGGTCGTAAAGTTGTCCTCTGTTAGCAGAGGAATAGCCTTGATTGTTGTTTTCAGGATCGTGGGATTGATGTTGTCCATCTCGGAGGTAGTCACGGCTGGTTTTAGTTGGATAGACTTGGCGTGTTTTTTGACTGTTAATTGTGATGAAACTGAAGAGAGATTGGTCTTATAATTCCAGAACTAAAAACCAGTCTGACAACACAATGACAATGTATGAATAAGAGACAGTCATGACAATGAACCATGAGTAAAAAGAAGAGTATGGGAATGATAGGAGAATCAACCAATGAAATTGAAGAAATGGATCATACCGCCCAGAGATGAAGAAGTAGTGTTGAGGTGACTGAGATGAGAACACTGAATGAATGAAGAGAGGTAGCTAGGACAGATGAGAGGACTAAAGTGGAAGAAGAGTAAGTGTTGATCTTGGGTTCTTTTTGGATCAGATTCTCACCAGATGAAAGCGAGTGAAGTTGAGAGCCTTGAACTAGCAAGCAAGTAGAGTCGTTGTAGTGGAGTGGCGGAAGATTGAGCGTTGTAGCGGTCTTGAATGGACTTGGTAGACAACAATTAAAGCGGCGGAAGATGAGTATTGGATGATCAGATGAAAGAGGAGCGGAGGTGAGGAAAGGGGAAGGAAGAGGAGCGGAGGTGAGGAAAGGAGAAGGAAGAGGAGCAGAGGTGAGGAAAGGAGAAGGGAGCAGTCAAAGGAGAGAAGAAGGAGAGCGGGAAAGTGTGTGTCATCCATGTGACATGGGAGTGATATTGAGCTCCCCCAGGTGACAGTGCGCAAGATTTTTCAACAAACCTTTTATAATGGACTTGAATTGTACACAGGTAATTATCCTCCTCAATTGACGCATAGAAATGTTTTTATCAGGAAATTGCATGGCTCCCTCAGTAGAATTAGTGAACTGAGAAAATTGTATGACCCTCTGCACAATGTTCTTTTTCATCCTCATGGTAAATATGGTTGGTTTACAGAAATGAAAGATGAATCAGGAGAGAAAATTTTAACTGCCATGAATTATTATTCAAATTGTCTGGCATTTTGTCTTTCTGATTACTCCCTTGTGCACTGGGGTGGTTGAATGTTCCAACAATATTTTGTTGACCAATACATGAAAATTGAGACAGAAAGATTATCCTATATTCAACATCATCAAAATAATCTAAGGGTTGAGCTGCTTTAAGGTAGTTGCGGATGCAATAAACCATAGGTATTAGTTGGTTCAGGTAACAGTTAAGTTGTTTTCTATGAATTTTTTCATGTGAGATTTATGTCTATCTTCTACCAATACTTATGCATAACTTGATTTTTTTCTTTATTCTCAGGTTGTTGTTTTATCCTTCCTCCATCATTTTTAGGTGGCCCAAGGGGAATGAAGGCTCAATATCAAGATTTTATGGAAATGATTCAGCATATGGGAAAGCCTGATCTTTTTATAACAATCATGTTTAAACCAGAATGGTCAGAAATTCTGAAAAATCTTTTGCCAGATCAAACAGCACAGGATAGGCCAGATATTGTAACATGTGTTTTCAAATCAAAATTGAAAATGATCTGTGATGAAATATTCAAGGATGGAATATTTGGAACCACAATGGGATGAACTCATGTCATAGAATTCCAGAAGAGAGGCCTTCCACATGCTCACATCTTGGTGATCCTGCATCATTAGCCCAAGCCCAGAACAGCTGGAAACATTGACATGATTGTTTTTTCAGAGATTCATAATGAAAGCACTCAGCCCAATCTTTTTCAAAAAATAAAGAGACACATGATACATGGACCATGTTTTATCTTGAACCTTGAATCACCTTTCATGGATAATGATACATGCAGGAAGAGATACCCCAAAGCCTTCTGCCCTGAAACCATCATGGGTGAAAAATCCTATCCTGTCTATCAAAGATGCCAAGATGGATTTACAATATCTCTCTCCCACAACCAAAGAAAGTCTCTCATTTATAATTCCTGTGTTTTAACTTCCAATCCCTATCTCTTGTCAAAGTATCAATTTCACATCAATGTAGAAGTATGTGCAGGTACCTCAGCTGCCAAATATCTCTACAAATATTTCTATGAGGGCCATGACTGTTTTACTGTTGATTTTGGTAAAAAATTGAATGAAATCAATTTTTTTTGGGATTTAAGATGGGTTTCTGTACCTGGGCCATGCTGGAGTTTTTTTTCCTTTAAATTGTCTGCTATATCACCCGCTTTTATACAACTTGAAATTCACCTGCCTGACCAACAAGATGTGTTTTTTGAACCTGATGAAGCCCTGGATGAAGTGGTTCAACAATAAAACCATTCTAAAACTATCATGACAGAATATTTCAAAATAAATTCAATTGACCCTTTGGCAAGGACCATCAAATATTCTGATTTTCCACAAAATTTCATATGGCATCCCCAGAGAAAATAATGGAGGCCAAGAAAGAGAGTTTTTTCAATTGGAAGAATTTATACTGTTTCTCCTGCTGATGCTGAGAGGTTGTATCTCAGATTTTTTGTTTAATAATTTTGTTGGTGAAACTTCTCTCAATCACCTAAAGAAGGGGAATGGAATCTCTTATACAACTTTTAGAGAGGCTGCCTTTGCAAAGGGTCTACTTGAGGATTATCATCATTTGGGAAAAAATGGAAGAAGCTTTAGAATCTCTTGGACCTGATGAGCTTAGGAGGTTGTTTGGAATGCTGTTAGCACTTTTTAAGCCTGAAAAACCACAAAACCTATAGAATCTTCATTTCAATTTGATGGTTGATGATTTAATTTTTTTCTGGAATCACAGATCAAAGAGTTCTCACCAATGAAATATTAAAATCCATAACCCCAAATGTATACCAAAATTGTGGAACAAGTGTTGAAGAAACTTTTCCTGGTCTTCCAAGGATTTATCAATCAGTGGAGGAACAAAGGAGCAACAGGATCTGGATCCTTGAGGAAGAGAAAAATTCTGTAATAAATGAATCATACTTGCAAAACATTTATCTTCTGAATCATAGACAGAAGAAAATATTTTAGCAGATGATTCATGCATGCAATTCCTCTCACCCCTCTTACTTCTTTATTGATGGAACTGGTGGGTCTGGAAAAAACTTCCTATATAAATGATTTCTGGCCTCTATCAGATCATCTAGAAGAATGGCTATGGAATTTTCTGTTTGTGGAATAGCTGCCATGAATCTACCAAATGGAAGAACAGCTCATCTCACCTTTAGAATTCCCTTGAGGTTAAATCACTCCTCTGTATCAAGAGTATCAAAGAAATCTCAAAAGGTCAAAGCTCTCAAAACGGCTTCTTTTATAATCTGGGATAAAGCACCTATGAGCCATAGGCATGCTCTGTAGTTGGTTGACAGGATACTTCAAGACCTCATGGATTCTAACCTACCTTTTAGAGGAAAAGTAATGGTTCTTTTTGTTGAATTTAGGCAAATTTTACCTGTGATTCAGAAAGTTACATGTCCCCAATTTGTTAATGAAATTTTGGCAAATTCTTCTAGCTGGAGACATTTGCAGGTTTTGCAACTTACTTGAAATATGCATGCTGCAGGGGACCCTGATTACCAGGATTCCTTACTAAATGTTGGAGATGGTCTGAATAATATGCAGGGTTCAAACAAAATTTTTCTTCCTCATCACATGCTTATTAATGTTTATAGTGAGGATGAAGCTTAGGGTAGATTGATCAACAATGCTTTTCCAAACTTGCACCATTGCTACCTTGAAGATGGTTATCTCATGGACCATGTTATTTTATGTTGCAAGAATACAGTAGTTTAAAACATAAATAAATTTCTATTGGATTCTCTCCCTGGAAATGAAGAAAACCAAACTATCAAGACTTATTAGAGCTATGAATCTGTTGAAGATGATACTCAAAATCTAGACCAACAAGAGTTCCTCAACACATTATTTCTTCCCAACTTTCCTCCTCATAGCTTGACTCTGAAAGTGGGTACCCCTATAATTATTTTGAGAAACATGGACCGTACAATGGGGCTTTGTAATGGAACTTGCTTGATTGTTGTCAGATTTGCAAGGAATTTTATAGTAGCAAAGATTTCAACTGGTGATTCAATTTGAAGGCTGGTTGCCATTCCCGGCATTCCCTTGGTTAGTGACCCTGATGAAAATGGCCTCCCTTTCAAGTTGATTTGCAAACAGCTTTCAGTAATTTTGGCTTTCTCATTGAAAATAAAAAAAATCTCAAGGTCAGACAATTTCCAATTTTGGTCTTTATCTGTAAGATCCAGTTTTCAGCCATGGTCAGTTATATGTAGCATTGTCAAGGAGCAGGTCCAGCCACTCAACAAGGGTAGTGGTCACCCACAGAGCTGACAACCAAATTTCATTTGAAACTGATAAAATTGTTTACAATGAGGTTTTAAATGCTATAAATCTCAGAAAATGATTAATTTGAAATTCATATAGTGTTTGAGTTACTCCTACATCAAGAAATTGCCATGTATTTTTTTAGTGTCATGTTGATTTTATTGAAAATTAAAAATGACATTTATTTTTTAGCTTAATCATGATGTAATTTGAAAATTAAAAATTGTCTTCCAATCAGCACCCAAATTTTATTAAAGCCCAATCAATCCCCAAATTAAATTCCAGAAACTGATATGTTTGAAATTTATATTTTGTTTGACTTACTCCTGAAATCAATAAATTGAAATTAACTTAAACATGATTTAATGAAAAAAAATCAAAAAAAAAAAAATTATTGTTCTCATTTTTCCAATCAACCCACATTCCATCCAAATCATTAAATTCAAATCAGTCCCCAAATTTGGGGGCAATACTCTAGTAGAATTATAAGACTCTTGGTTTTCATTTGGAGTGGGCGTTGAGCATATCTGATTCCATCAAAAACCTTCCAAGCTCAAAAGCTTTGGTTGATATGGTATTTTATATATCTTTGTCTTTGGTTGGGACAGAATGGCAAGCTTGCACCTAGTCAGCAAGGAGGTTAGAGTTACTTGAGTAAGATGAGTGATATTTGAGCTGCAACGATTGAAATTTCCTTTTTGATCATCAACTGCAGTTCCCCTGTAATAAGACATGCCAAGGCAATGTAGCTTAGATAAAGAAATGGATAGCAAATTGCTGGAGAATTGAAGAGTATCTTTCCAGGAAAAAAGGTGGTATATAGGGTGAAAAAAATCAGATAGATTGTTGAAGGAGAAACCCACCAAGTCTAATTTTTATGCAGGTTTGTGACTGATATGAGCATGGGGAATCACAATACCATTTGAATGGTTTTAACCTGTAAACCAAGGCATTGGTTAAGCTATGCCCTTGCCTGAAAATACAAAACCCTACTGGAAGTCAAGTAGTAGTCCACTAATAGTGATTAACCAGTCCAATTTTGACCAACGAGTAGGGAGAACATGAAACAACAAGCTGAAATAAATCAATTGAAAGGAATATGAATTGCAAGGAAAATAAACATCATGAGGAAACACATCCCTAGACCAGGAAACTTTTTGATTTTCTTTGCAGTATTTGGTTACTATAGTTGGGGTTCATATCATTCATGAACTCTCCTAGTCCCAAGTCCAAATCGGAATGGATGACTTATCCCAAATCATGATGATCAATGAACGGATCCAAAGCTTTGACACATTGGCTGTTGTTGATGATCGATCAGGAGACGTGACGGATGGGGGTGGGGAAAATGTGGCAGCCAGAGGAGGCAGATCAGATAGTGATCGATAGAACAGGGGTTGTTGGGGAACTCGTTGAATTCTTAAGAAGATGTGCTTGCCTTGCATCATCCGTATACATCATCCAACGCCCAATCTCGTCTTGGGCATCTGCGTTGGTCCAAGTCATCCTACACCCTGGCCTAGCAGGGTCCCTACTGCGATCATGAGGATTTGACATGGTAATTATCAGTTTGTTTTTGTTTGTTTGTTTGTTTGTTTTTTTTTTTTTTTCGATCGCGAGAGATTCGTGGCCAGTCTTGTTCAAACATTTCTCTGGGGAAGTTAACGAAGCTCTCAACAAACTATCTCACGGAAGGAAGCAAGGAAGTCAAAGGTTTCATGAATCCAACTGATCGATCGCCGATGGATTGAAAAATGTCCTGAGGAACTGGGATCCGCCCAAGATTCGTAGATACCACCTCAATCACCTTTTCAGGATTCCCTCCGACCAACAGTTGGCTTTCATGGACTCTCGGATCTTTGGATTACTTCTACCCGCTCACGCTGGACAAGCAATTCTCAGCCTCTCTCAAGTCTTGCTCGCAGTCTTACTGGCAACGCTGACGTTGCCTTCGAAGACATGGACGGCTCATAGTATCAGATTGGGTCTTTTCGCCTGGGTGTTACCAAAAATATTCGACTATTCGACAAACAAATCTTACACTCTTAACAATCGCTTGGTCGATGACTTGGTCTTTTCCCTTAACGGCTGGTATTTACTGATCAGGATGCTTGACGTTACCTTTGTCACTTTCCTATCCCCTGTTCCTCGTTGGATTCGACCGACACCCGCTGAGTTTGACCGGCTTTTAATACTACGACAGGGAAACATCAAGGACTTAGTTAAACAGAACCCTGAAATGCTGGTACCCAAAGAATGGACGATCGTACCATTCCCATCTCTGTTCTCGACTGGTCGTCTACTCTACGCTATCGATTATTTGACCCTGCTACGCCCGGGCACATCTCCTCTGTTACCTTGGCAATTTCGAGCGTTCGAATGGTCGTTACCTGCCCTCAAACCAAACAGCTCTTGGCATTTTGGGAAACCTGAAACGTCCCCAAAGGTCGCCCTTCTCCACTTCCTTACCCATTCGATGGCCTCTGCCTATTGGTATCTCAAAGCGATTCGATGCATCGATAAGGTAAAGATGTTCGATTTTGGCCTTGGTCATCAGATTCTCCTTACAATCTCTGCCGGATGTTTGATATCATTATTCAATGCTCCCGTGGAAGTCTTGTGTTATGACTACATGATATCTCGGAAGACGGTTCCGCCGACCGCTCTGCTGGCTGAATATGACCAACCTTACCTCGCCGCTGGGATAGAGGAATTCTGGGGTAAGAGATGGCACCACAAGGTCAGACGCCATTTGACTCGCATCAGCTCTCTGTTTCCCTATGGTCGCACGAAACTTGGCAACACCCTCGGAGCCTACTTGGTCAGGTCAGTCGATTCAAGGTCCCCGGTCTATTTGATTTTCAAAAATTACTGACGTGCAGATACTTTTCAACGTCTATAAATGGATATAAATACAAATACATATGCTCATCTTTACCAGTGTTATGCTGCATTCCTTTCTCATGGCTAGAGGTCACCCCGAACCGACTATCCGTCATCCTACATCATTCTTGCCCCTGTTCCTTGATCGAGGTACATTACTATTTTTCGGTTCGCAAGGTGTATGCATGCAGATTGAAAGGCGGCTTATACCCCAGCCTTGGAAACGGGTTTGGCTTTGGGTTACTATCATTTGGTCGGGTCGTTATTACATTGACGCGGTCATGAAACATTATGCTCGGTGAAATCAACCCAACCGAGTTATCAAGATTTTCTTCGCATCGAAAAAAAAACCCCCCCGCTCATGATCGATTTCCATACCATTCTGTTCGCTCACCGTTAACGCCCTCGGGACTCAAGTCAGAATTCGATAAAATTTATCCCGAACCCTAACTGCAAATCTTGTCTATCTCCAAAAATTAGGTTTCTGAAAGCCCGTACTTAGTTGCCGCATACTCGGTTTTTCAAGTTTCATAAGTGATCAAGCATATGAGCATACTGGGATGAACGTTGGAGTTAGCTGAGGGAAAGGAAGGAAAGAGATTAAGAGTTAAGAGTTGGTGATGGAGAGCGGAAGGAGCAGAAAATTGTGAGAGTGGAGGTAGAAGGCGTGCAACGGAAGATGAGGATGGGAGTAAAAAATAATGCGGAAAACAGTGCGAGGGAATGACCATCAAGCGAGGAGTGGAGTCAAGATGATCGGGATGGACGTGTTACCACCAGAGTCGATTAGAGGTGCGGAAAATCCTGAAGTTAAAGAAAAAAAAGCCAGAGGAGATGAGGAGAACGATAAAAAATGAATTTAAAGATGAAGACTTTTAGAATGGGAGCAGAGGGGAGAGGCTTTTAAGCGGGAAGGAGTACTTCCAATTTTACAGGGAGCTTAGGTATGATTGATGAAGAGCAGGACCAATGAAGGTCTTGACCGAAGCAAGAAAAGGTAAAGGGGAGTAAGAAATGTATTTGACCGATCAGGAAAAGATAGTGGACAACTAGAGAGTCCCAGAGGGGCTTTAAATAGGATATTCCACTAGTTACAAACTTGTGGCTGATTCTGAAATTGAATAAAAGCAATATTGAATATTTTGATGAGGCTTGAGTTAATGATAAATAATATCTTAAGAATGCAATTATATTCAAAGAGTGCAATAATATTGAAAGAATGCAACAAGATTGAAGTAATGCAATGATATCAAAAGGATATAATAATAGTCTATATTTTAAAGTTCATGCTCAGGATGAAAGGGGATATTTGAAGATAAAGGAATAATATTGGATGAGAGGTATAATTAATTTCCAATATTTCAAATCAAGGATAGGTTTCCAGTTGTATTTTTTTTTTTTTTTTTTTTTTTTTTGAAAAATTTAAGAAACAATATTTCAAAAAGAATTTGTGGAAAATATTTGTAGAAATAACAACAAAACTAAAAATGAATAAGCAAGAAATTAATTCAAAAATTGTTGAAAAATTATTCAAAGATTAACAAAATTATAAATGATGAAGATTGGGTGTATCAAAGTTACCAAATCTGGCATTAGAAACCCACCTTTTTTTTCACAAAATCCGCCATTTTTAATGGTGGGTTTCTGAAATACACTTACCCCTTAACTGGTGTATTTCAAAATGGCAGATTACATGGAAATGGCGGATTTCAAACATCAAATCCACCATTGATGCATCATCATCTATCCATCATCCATGGAATGCAAAACACCCATCCATATCAAAACCAAAACCTTATACCAGCACCCCATACACCTCCTCATCACTTCAAATCACAAATACCTCCCTCCCCAAACTCTTCACTTCTCAGCATGTCAAAGCTGACCTCCAGGAAGCTAGTCAAAAATGGAATCAAGCTGGCTGAACTTTTATGACTATTTGAATTCAATTCAGACTCTGATTTTGAATTCAACTGGTTGTCCTTGAATTCTCTATTGGAACACCACTACTTAATCCCCCAAAAACATCAAGTATGAATGGCAGAAGCTCCATCTCCTCTCTGACTTAAGATTCCATCAACTCTTTTAAAATGTTTTAGCATCATTCATGAAACCTTTGGAGATGATTGAGAACCATCCTGTCTTCCAGAATGAGTCTTGGAATCCCCAATTCAATCCTGCTATCCAACTTGCTGTTTCTTGTTGTTGGTTTGGATCCAATGGTAATGGTGCTGCTGTTCATTGATAGTAAAATCTTTTCTCTATTGGATATGGAACAGTCAACTTTTAAACCCAATGGTTTATCACTTCTTTCCTAGGATTTTGATTCTCACTTCTATGCTGGCCAACAAATGAAGAGGGCATTGAGATCTCACAGGTCATGAGGACTGAAGGTTTTCAAGGTTTTATTGGATTTGTTGATGGAACCAACATCCCTTTGAGTCAAAAACCCAAGCTTGATGGAAACCACTAATTTGATTGGAAGAATAGGCAATCCAATCAATTAATAGAAAATGTTTTTTTCACACAAAACTGATCAACCATGCTTCCTTTTTTTATATAGAGACTCCATTTCTGTTAAACTTGTTTGCAACAACAACAACAAGTTCATTACCCTTCATGATGGACTTCCAGTTTCCTGTCATGATTCTTATTTCTTCAGCCAAATGCATATTTCTCAGCAACCTCAGAGCTAATTTGATGAAGACCAATAACTTCTGGCTGAATCTGCTGGTTCCAGTGGTAAATATGTGGTTCCAGCATACTGCAATGTTTCATCCAATCATAAAGCCAAAACTGGTTTAAAATATCATCTTGCCCAATCAAAAGTTTGGATTGAGAATTCCATAGAATTCCTAAAAGGAAGATGGGCTGGCTTAAGATAAATGAACAGCCAGCTCCAAAATCCCAAAGACATGAAGGTACTCATCAACTGGATTGTCTGCTGCGTTATTCTCCATAACTTATTGGAAAACATAAGGATGAATGGGATGAAATATTTGAAGATTATGTGCCTGATCCTCCTCAAATCATTCCAGTCTTATCTCATAAATCCTCTTTTTCCAGAAAGAGTGAACTCTAGCTCTCACCCTTTCTCAGTTTGAATCATGATGGTCTGATTTCAAACTTGTAAAGAGACAAACACACAATTATGTTTCTTTTTTTTTCTTTTTTCTTTTTTTTTTTTTCATTCCACACTGACTGACTTGATCTTTTCAGTCACCCACAAGTGGACCCCAGTCATCCCCACCACTATTCTCATCCTCCTCCTCTACTAGTCATCGGACTCAACCACTCACCCTCCTCCTCCTCTCCTAGTCATTGGACTCAACCACTCACCCTCCTCCTCCTCTCCCACTCATTTTACTCAACCACTCACCATTCTCCTCCTCCTCCCCTCCAACAAAAACCTCACCACACCCATAGACCCACCATCACTTTCTCCATCTCTCTCAGCCTCCTGGATTCCAATACCCTTGCTATCCTTTCGCTACCAGAGGTGATGGAATAAATAATAAATATATTATTCAATAAATGTAGCAAAAATCCAAAAAATATTTGGATAAAGCTATTGCAAGGTTAATTGGTTTGGTCAAGATTGAATAATATTAATAGATTGATTATCAAATAAATTAAAATAGGGGCCACAATGATATTGGGGATCTTTAACACCTCTCTTCAGTGAATTCAATTTGAAAACACGTAGACCTGGTTACTTTGGAACCTTTAATTTAGATTCTTAAAGGAGTTATGGCCCAAAGATAATATATATATAAAATATATGATGGAGTGAAAGGGCCTTGTAACAAAGCTTCCACAACAGAAAAAGGATAATAAAACTCACTGGTATTTTATTGGATCCTTTAGGTACCTGTTTGGGATGTGTACTGATGGGTTAAACCTGTTACTGGGGTTAAAAGGTTGTTCAGCAGTTTAAATTGATAAAAAGAGTTTTGGGAAAAATAATATTAATCAGGCTAAATCCATAAATCACTTAATTATCTCTTATAAGTATTTTATTACCTTGGAACGGTTTCTTGATGTAAATATAGCTGGGTCTGGGGTATCAATAACCTCAAAAGAGCTCTATATTTATAGCTTTTTGGGTCCCAATTCTGTCATTCTGAGGGATACAGGGGCTAAAAGGGAAGGGGTTCTAAGGCTAGCAGGGTAACCCGTGGTAGCCTGTCATGTGTTCTTGTTTCCATAACACGGGTAAAATTTAATTCCACAGGGTATGGGAATTATTCTACTTTTTTATTAATGAGTATTTTTATATAACTTTATGTATTTCAAGTCTATCTACTATCCAAAGGGTCATTTATTACATATTTAGTATGTCCCTGTATTAGTTGTGTCACTTTTATGTGGTACCTTGGCTTCTCAAGCCGTCTGTCAGTCTGTCAGTTTGTATTCCTACGGCTGCGTACCTGTCAGATGCCCAGGTCTGTGTACCCAGCTTGTCAGGGTAAGTAGACAGGGTGGAAGTGCTTCTGATCAGCTACACGCGGATTTATTGGTTGCCGTGGCTGCTCGCGGGAATTCTGAAAAATCACATTTCTGCCCATAACTCCTCTAAATCACAGAATTCCTGAATTCTGAAACAAAATTCATTGTGAAACCTATACGTGAGGTTTCATGTGAAATATTAAAATGGCCAGAATCCTAAGGCCCCATCTCTTTATAAATTTTCATAAATTATTTAAAAATATAAGCAGTAGGAACTTTGAGTGGGTGTCAGTGAGTGACCCTACCTTGAATTTTATGTAGAATCATAATTTGAAATAGTATTTCTAATATTATTTCTACTTTACTATGTTATTTATTTATTAATGTTATTTTTTTACTTTTGCAGCTTGCTCTGCAATAGTAGAAAGCTGACAATCTCCAGGTCAGTCTCCTTATCTCAAGTCCCTTTTTAATTGCCTGCCTAAGACCCCCCCTTCATCTCCCATCTATGTTTCCAGCCCACCCAGGTATTCCCTCCCCCCTCCCTCTCAATCCACCGCCCCCCCCCTTGTTGTGTTTGTTCTAACTGCTGCCCTTTCTTCCTTCCTCCTTGGCCAACTGCAAATCCCCCCATGGACCCCCCTCCATTCATGGCCAATGCCCAAGAAACCCCTCCCCCATCCTTACCAATTGACCAGCCCCCACACTTTGACCAATTGACCAGCCAATTGACTGCTCCCCCCCTTCAACCAAAAAACCTCCCCCCCCATTGACTAATCAACCAGCCAATAGACCTCACCCCCCCCCCCTTTGACCAAACAACCAGCCAATTGAATTCCCCCCCTTCAACCAATTGACCACCCCCCCCCCCCTCCTTGACTGGCCAACCCAGCCCCCAAAAACCCTTGGCCAACCAACCCAGCCCCCCCCATCCTCAACCAAGCACACCTGACTGACGCTGACCAAGCAAAAGACCAGGCCTGATCCATGAACCTCCCCCACCTTCTTCCTTGGCCAAAGCAATGGCACCATCCTCACCACTATCATTGCCACCAGCCTGCCCAAGGCCTATTAGTGATGTGCTGAATCCTGGAACCAAAAAATTGAGAGTTAAATTACCCCCATTTCTTCCTTTGATATCCCCCCTGCTTCATCTTCCCTATGGTGTCTGTTGAATTGATTATACAATCAGGATCATGGCCATTGGGGGAGTGATTCAGTCTAATACTTGGATTTTCCCCCTGATTCATATTCCCTATGGTGTCTTTTGACTTTATTATACAATTGGGATCACAGCCATTGGGGGAGTGATTCAGTCTAATCCTTAGATTTTCCACCCTGCCTTGTTTATGCCTTATTTATGCCTTATTCATGTAATTTTCATTGGGATCATTGGTGAATCCATTACTATTGGTGTAAGCAGGAGAAAAAAGAATCAAAGAGGCAAATAAAGAAGAAGAGGAATTTGAATTTTCTGGGGAAAAGAAGTAACCAATCCATTAAGTTTTCTGCTTCACAGAAATTAGGAAAGTTGATCCAAACCCAACAGAGATTCACATCACTGAATCCACCCTCAATTTGAACACCAAGGTCAACATGGGGCGCTTCATTGTTCACCCAATCAAAAAACATTCTTTCTTTCTTGCTTAGTGGTTCCCTTTATCTGAAATTTCTTCTGAGGATAAACTTGGATGGGAAATTTTTGCTTGCCATATACTCCACTGCACTACACACCTTCAAACTGTGAAAACAAACAAGGCCTTGGTTTCTGGAGTGATGTGGGATTATGGATGGAGAAAATAAAGGAACCAAGAAGGTTTTGGAAGATATGGTTCAGCTACAAAACTCCAAGGCTATGAGAAGGATTGGATTCCAGCCTCAAGCAGAAAAAGACCAAATCATGGTGGCTGGAGAGTGGCTTTCCAAAAAAACTCAGAGAATTTTATCCAGAAATTTTTGAGGAGTGTCAGAGGGAACTCATTACAAATGAAATTCCTTCCATGAACCATATGGAGTATGATGAAGAATACAGGAGTTCTGATTTTTCTTCATTCTTAACCTTTACCCTTTATGATTTTCAAAACCTCCCCCATCAAGATTCTGATGTTAATTCCTGGACTTTGGTAGGATGGATTCCCATCTTCAATCCCAAGAGTATAGAAGATGAAATTTACACTTATATTTTGGCTGATGATAATTTTGATATGATTGGAGGGTAGTTTGCATTTATGGATTATCAGTTATATCTTGATTTTTCTAAATTTTCAGGGGTTACATTATCTGTTTTCAAATCCACAGATTTTACTCATCAAACTTGGGGAGGATTATCACCATCCACAAAGTATACACAAATAGGCTTCTATTGTCAAATATCCAAAAAAAATTGAACTAGCAGTCCAGAAATATCTTGATGGACCTTCAACATTCTCAATCATCGGTGGATATAAAGAACAGATAAAAAATGCTTTTAAGTAATTTTATTTGGATTTTTTTGTGAATGCATAGCAATATATTCAAACATGTTTACAAGCCAAACAGCTGAGGAATCTTTTCAATCTCTTCCATTGGTTGACCACTACTTACACAAGAAATTGCCAATTAAAACCTGTACTTTTTCTCTGATTGAGAAAAATCTTTGTCCTTTACCTCTTTCTGAAAATCAAACTCATCTTTTTTCATATTCCTTTCAGAATCAATCTTCTTCTGTTGGTTTTCTGGCTCTTCCTCTATTTTTCCTCCTGATCTATAAGCTCTGATATCTTTTTGTTCTCTTCAATTTCTGGATTACACTCCAAATTCTCCCTCTCAAATTCAAGTTTCTTGTGTTCAAGAAGATTTTTCACTGTTTTTCAAAGTCAATAAATCAATTCATTTTGCAATTTGGGAAGATTTAGCAATCTGATTTATTTTCTTTACTTGAATCTTGCTTCTCAATGATTTCTTCAAATCCTCCAAAGCTAGAAGTGTGTCTCCTCTTTTGATGAATTTTTGGGTTTATGTCCATTGAATTGGAGGCCTTGCGCTTTCCCTTGGCTGAGGTTGATGGAAGCTCACTGTCTTCACTAGGATTGCAAGGTGATGTAGGAGGCCTGTTTGCTTAAGCTTTCTGTTATTTTCAAGAAAAGGATGAGGATTTTCATACAAAATCAGTTGAAATTCACTATTCAAGAGAAGAAAAACCATACTTACTTGAGGTGAGGCATGTTTGGATTTTGAATTGGGACATTCTTCCCCCAATTTGGTGTTATTGTTGAGTTCATCCATGCTAGGAATTGATGGATCCAGGAAAGTTTATGAGTTGCTTGTGGACTGGATTGAGGCTGATTGAACTATAATTTTTAAAAATCATTCTTGGTGGTTGATGCTGGTTCTGATGGTGGCCAATTGTATGTTTCCTTTTTATTGGGTTCACTAGGCTGAGTATCATTGAGAAGTGGCTCCATATAATTTGACTCTGCTGTTTGAGCATTGAACTCAGCCAGAGGGGTAATATTTTCTTTTTTACCAAATATTTCATCCATGTGGTTGTAGAAAGGGTAGATTTAATCCAATTTCTCAAGCACAGAGTTTATCCCGTTGGCTTTATTGGTGTCAGTTATGCCAAACCCATTTGAGAAGGAAATGGAGTGGCATTTTTTGTACTTGGCCCAGTAGTTCTTCAATTGCTCCCACATTTGCTTTGAAGAGAATTCCAGCCTACCTTTTGTTTTTTTCTTGAGATCATTGGCCACCAGGAGATAACCATTTACCTTTGAAGATGGGGGTCAACCAACTCTTGTTTCTTTGTTGAACCCAAAGCAAGAAGCATAGTTTGACACAGATTTGAGCCAGTTTACCAGGATTACATGATCTTCTGGCTTGAGGTGGCCAGATTATTTTGAAGCTGAGGGAGGAGTATTGTTTTTTTTTTGAGTTTCTTGGGGATATTTGTTTGGTTAGGTGGTATTTGGTTTTGGATTGCTGAGGGGCCATTTTGATAGGGTGAGGTTTCAGAGGATAGTGTGATGAGAAGTGAAGATGATGAGATTTCCAAGGAGGTTGGAGTTGGTTGGAAGTGGGAAGCAAGAATAAGAATTGAGGATGAAGAGATATCCAAGGATTTTGGAGTTGGATGGAAGTGGGAAGCAAGGATGACATGTCCAGGGAGGCTTTAGTTGGATGGAAATAGGAAGCAAGGGATGAATGGTGTGGTGCAGGGAGTGGTTGATGCTGTGGGTAAATTTATATACTTTACTTGAAAAAACTCACTTATTTAATGTTAACTTTGAAATTTCTGATATGAAATAAGTGGTTTTTTTTAATTTTTAATGGTGGATTTGAAATGGAAGATTTGGGTTGAAACCCGCCATTAAAGACTGGTTGGTTTGCTTAACTTTGATGCCCCCTAATATGTATATATACTTAGATATATAAAATCAATTAAATAAAATACCATAATTACAAAAATTGTAATAAGAAGATCATAAACATAAATAACAATGAATGTAAAATAAAAAAAATATTATAAAAAGACAATAAAAAATATGATCAAAAATTAATTGGAATAATAATCACAAGAGAAATAAAGTGGCCCAGGCTAAATTCATGCCAAAAAAAAAGTACTAAATCCACACCAAAAGCCGCAATTGGTGTGATTATAGTAAATAAATTTCTAAAATCACACAAATTCCCAAAATTGGCTTTAATTTATCAAGTTTTTTTTGGTATGAGGTTGGCCTTGTACTAATTAAATTCCTAAATTAAACCCATACAAAAATTCATAAGCATCCTAATAAAACCATGTGGAACAAAACATTCTTTTTTTCCAAATTCAAATGAAAAACCATCAAGAAAATAATGAGTAATAACATAGAATATCAAATTTACAAGAACCTCATTATTTTATCAAAGTCATCATTGAAAATGGGGTTTTTGTGAAATTTTTGTATCCCCCAACTGATGTATCTCAAAATGGCATGTTTAAAAAAATTTAACATGCCACTTATTCATGATCATAAATCAAAACTAGAAACAAATTATCCATACCTTGACATGATTTACATAAAGATAACCCAGAATCAACTCACCTCCTGTCACATTCATCATTCCATACAAAAAACCTGTAATAATCACTCCATCACCCCACCCTTTGGACCACATCAACTTAAATCAAATATTGAACAATTCAATTAAGAATTTCTAAACTGAAATCTGGAGAGAAAGGTGGAAATTAAATCCAGCTTGCTGAATTTTGGTTTATATTGGAATCAGATCTGCACTCAAAACTGGAATGGGCTAATTTAAATTTTAAGGGGCTAATTTAAAAACAAAAATTGGTCCCCAGGATGCACACCCTTCACTATCCTATGTATGAAATTAAAAAGTTTTTTCCCCTAAACAACTTGAGCTGACCAGAATTTCCGGTCTTCATTCAAGAAAAGTTTGGATATGAGTGAAAACAATTCAATTATCCTCAGCATATACTAAAACAATTAAGAAATAATGCTATTCAAACTGCATTTTCACTCTGAAGACTCAAATTGAATAGAAATGTGCTTCCAACCATCAGCTTTGAAATATTTTCCTGCTTTAATAAGATCAAGTTTAATTGTATAGAACAAGGTTAATCATAGCTATCCTAGAATTTAAGAAGTCTGCCCCTTGGTTGGAAGCCAAAAAAAAATAAAAAAAATATATATTTCAGGTGATCAAAACTGAAGGTGCCTGAAGATTTTCATGTTTTTATTGAATCTATGGGACCATCCTCTCTCCAATTCAAAAATAAAAAAAAATATGGGGTGTATCAGAGTTAGCAAACCCACCATTAGAAATCTGCCTTTTTTTTTTACTAAACCCGCCATGAAAATGGAAGGTTTCTGAATTAAACATACCCCTTAACTGGTGTATTTCAAAATGGTGTTTCATGGAAATGGCTAATTTTAAACATCAAATCTTCCATTTATGCATCATCATCCACTTAACATCCATTGTATGCAAAACACTCATCCACACCTCCACATCATCCAATCCATAAAAATCCCATATCCATTGATTCAAAAACATCCCATAATTTTGTCATCACCATCTTTCTCAACATGTCCGATCCAACTTCCTGGAAGCAAGTTGAGAATGCAAAAAAGCTGGCTGGAATTTTTTCATTATTTGACTCTGATTCAGACTTAGATTTGGAATTAAATTGGTTAGATTTTAATTCTCTACTATAAAATCAATACAGGTTTTCAAGAAGACAGAATCTTCACAACCCTATGTATGAAAGACAAAAGCTTCATCTCCTCCCTGAATTAAGCTTCCTCCAACTGTTCCAAACTTTGTTGCCTTCATTCATGAAATTATTGGAGAAGAATGAAGACCACCACATCTTCCAGAAAAATTCTTGGAATCCTCAAAAAAATCCAGCTATCCAACTGGCTTTTGCTCTTTGTAGATTGGGATCAAATGTAAATGGAGCAGAAATTCATCAATTAGAAAATCTATTTTCAGTTGGTTATGGAACAATTGACTCATACACCAAAAGAGTCATGATTTCTATACTATCTTTCCATTTCTCAGTCCCTTGTTGGCTAACCAAAGAGGAACACAAGGAGATATCTCAAGTTATGGAGACTGAAGGATTTCCTTGTTGCATTGGTTTTGTTTATGGAACCACTATCCCCTTGAGTCAAAAATCCAAGCTAGATGCCAACCACTATTTTGATTGGGAAAAAAGGCAATTTATTCATTTCTGTTCCAACCCCTATGATAAAACACTGAGCAAATATTTTTTAGCTGTTTGTTTAGATAATCTGTTTCACTAAACCTGTTTGTGATGAAAACAAGAAGTTTTTCTGGCCATCCAGGCTCTTGTCATAATTCATATATTTTCAATTTGATGTGGATTTACCAAAAAACAAGAGAACTATGTTGAAAAAGAACAATAAATTCAGGCCAATCCAGCTTATTCTAGTGGGAAATATGTTTTTTTCAGCTTATTGGAATGCTTCTTCCAATGATCTAAAAAAACCAATTCCAACTATCATCTTTATCAATCATGGATTTGGATTGAATATTCAATAGGTGTGCTGAAAGTAAGATGGTTCAGCCTAAAAAAATGCAAAGCCAGCTTCAAAATCCCAAGGACATGAAGATCCTCATCAACTGAATTATCAGTTTTTTAATTCTTCCCAAACCTTTGGCCAACATAAAAGATGAATGGGAAAAAATATTTGTAGACAAGATTCCCAATCCTCCTCAAATCATTCCTGTCTTATATTTTCGCTCATCTTCTTCCATGAGAGAGTGGATTCCACCCCTCAAACTTTCTCACTTTGATGATTAACATTCTGTTTTTAAAAAGGTAAAAAATCACATCACATTAATTTTCTTTTGTTGTTCAACCAAGAATCCTGGGACAAAAAAAAGAAAAACCAGAATTTACTACCCTCCACCTCATACCTCACAACTCACCAAACCACCCACCTCTCCCTTCCACATCATTGTTACAACCCATCCATCTCATCACACTCACTCATTGGTCCACTCCTTCCTCAACCTCACCAAACCCACCCTCCTCAAAAAAACACTTCACTCACCACCACCACCTTCCAAACCTCACCAACTCACCCACCACCTCCACCTCACCAACTTCACCAACTCACCCACCACCACCACCTCACCAACCTCACCAACTCACCATCCACCTCCAACTCACCATCCACCTCCATGTAGCTAGGTGAGGTGTGTTGAAAAACACTCTGGTGAGAGTGTAGCTATGTGAGGTGTGTTGAAGAACACTTTAGTGAGAGTGTAGCTAGGTGAGGTGTGTTGAAAAAAAAATTGGTGAGAGTGTAGCTGGGTGAGGTATGTTGAAAAAAACTGTAGAGAATCTCCAGCAGTGTTGGTAAATGGTGTGCAGAGGTAAATTTGCCAACATGGTCCCCCAAAAAAACCTCCAGCAGTGTTTCTATATTACATGTGTTGGTAAATTGACCTCTTGTGTTTCTAGATCTGGAACATTTTACCAACTGTGAAAACTGAAAATAGTGCACCTGCCTTGAAAGTACACTCTTGTAATCTCTCCATTGTCCCATTTGGATGGTGCAGGTGATGGGTTTCACATGAGTGAAATCTAATTTACCTTTGGTTTTACCAATGCTTCTGAATGGCGCAGAAATTTGGTTTGCTAAATGTAGCAGATGGGTTGGTAACCTTAATATAAGAATATGTATTTTACCAATGCTGCTGAGAATGCTCTTAGTTAGGTGTGTTGAAAATAAATTAGGAGTCATGGCAGGAATTTAAGTGTGTTACAGGGGTGTAAGGGCTTACTTCATCAGCATTCACCAAGAGGCAGAGGCATTAAGTGCACCTGGACCACACTTGGGTCTTGTCATACCTTGCACAACTTAAAACCAACTGAGAGGCAAGGCCTAACCAAAAGGCTATGAAACCAGCTGAAAGACCAGTTCAATTTGCAGTTGTTATGGTGTCACATACCACCGTGTGACAGTAACCCCGGGTTTAAGGGCACTTTGTCCCAAAGTGTTTATGGCTGGTGGCACTAAACCACTTTGCAGTTGTGGAGCCATATTCAGACACACTCCTGAACGCCATAAGGAGCCACCAAGACTTGGGAGTCTTGCTGTTGACAGGCAAAAAACCCAATAATTTTCACAGGAGTATTAACTAACTCAACTCATCTATTATAGCTTTCCAAACTATAATAGATTTCTTTTACAATTTCATATACTGGCTCAACCAGAAACACTTCCCTCACCCCTTACAATAAAGATATCCGGTGTTTCTTGGGCCAGAAAGCCTTGAGACCCTGTTCCTTCTTCTGAATCCCCTTCAGTTGAACCTCTTGATGATCCCCTCTCTCCCCCTTGGGAAGCAGTGGATCCCCTCAAAGAAATCCAAGACTCCAACCACTCTTCCAATGAAACCTTGACTTGTAGTAGATCAAGGGTTTGAACTAATGCTCCCAAACCCAATGCTTTAACCTTTCTCTAAACCCTGATCCCGGCTCTTAACAAAACTGCACTGCCTTGCAACCTGGTCTAAGTGGCCCTAGCTTTTGTACTCCAGGCATGAAGCAGCCTGATCATTTTACTGGGGAACACCCCCATAAACATAGAGCCTACTTAAAGTCTTGTAAAATCATCTTCTCAAACAATCCTCATAATTTTCTTACTGATAGACACAGAGTTATGTATGCATCTTCCTTCCTTGGTAGAAAATCCTTGAAGTGGTTCAAAACTTAACTCAAACTATTAGATAACATTGGCCCACTTGTATCCTCAAAAACTGGGAAAAGTTCAAGCAGCAATTTTTCACCCTGTTTGGAAATCCTAATGAAGTCCAAAATGCAGAATACAAACTTGATAACTTAGTCATGAAGGAGAATAGTAGAGTTTCCGTTTATATCTCAAATTTCCAAACTTTGCAGCCTTGCATCCAATGGAAAGAGGCATCTCTCCTATTTCAATTTTGAAAAGGTTTACCGGTACGCCTAATTGATAAACTTGCAGTTGGGGGACATAAGACAACCTCCCTTCAGCAGTTGATTGACCGGGTTATTGAGCTTGATAATAGCTATCACAAAAAGAACCTCTCTGGACAAAACAAACATGGACCATCAACCTTGGCTCCAAAGGTGTATGACTTCCCAAAACAATCCTTGAAGAATCTGAAACAATCCAGACCAAATCAAACCTTGCACTCCAAACGGAAAGGGAAGGCCGTTGCCAAAACTCCAAAGTTCCTTGAAAAAGAAACTGGGATGCTCTGGAAAATGAAAAACTAAGGAGGGAAAAGAATGGGCTATGTATGTATTGTGGAGGAAAACATGATGCTGATAGTTTTGCAAAGCGGCTAGACAGTCAAAAAATTAGCTTGTAGTTTTTCTGATACTTGCAAGGAAAACTACACATTATCTAAATTAAAGCAAGTCAATCTTTGAACTTGCAAGTCACTAGGTGCTCCAAGTTTGAGATTTTTCCTTTTTCATTCCAACAACTCCCCTTATTGAGTTTTGCTTGATTCTGGCGCTAACGTTTCTTTTATAAGTGAATCTTTTGCCACTTCCAAAATTCTTACGCATTCCAAGATAGATATGTTTCCCATCTATTTAGTAAGTAGTGCTACCAATCCTTCTCATTGGGTTTCCAAAAAGGCAAAATGGACCTTTGCATTCTCAAATTTCCCCAGCTTTGAATGGGACTTATTAGTCTTGGATATTCCCGGAATGGATGAAGCCATTCTAGGCCACAACTTCCTAGTTCACTGGCTTCCAGAATTTAATTGGCAAGAAGAAGTAATTAACCTTTGAATCTTGCAACCCCAGGACACTAACCCTTCTTTCAAACAGGGATTCAACAAACTACCTGACACTGTCATTGAGTTGGATGACAATTTTCCGTCAGCAAATTTGCAATATCCCAACTTCCATTCCCAAGTTACCTCTTCAGATTTAGCAGTTATTGCTTATTTGTCCCAGTTACCCTTTCCTTGTTTCTTCAAAGAGAATCAGGCACCAACCAAATGGTGTATCTTGAGCTCCTTAATCCTCTTGCATCATGCTAGCACTTCAAACCCTGTGCTCAAAGATGAAAAGATTGAAGATCTAGAAATCATTCAAGAGTCTTTACCTCTGGTTTATCATGACTTTTCTGATGTCTTTTCAGCTGTAAAGGAAGATAAACTTCCCCCATACCGTTCTTATGATCAAAGGATTGAGCTTCCTGGCCCACCTCCGGCACCTGGACCATTCTACTCTCTCTTGAAGCAAGAATAAACCGGGCTTCAAGAATACATTGTGGAAAATGTATTGAAAGGATTTCTTTGAACAAGCAATTCAAATACCAGTTCAACTTTCCTATTTGTTACAAAGAAAGATTTCAGACCTTGCCTGTGTGTTGACTACAGGAAACTGAACCAGGTAACCTGGAAGAATGCCTATCCAGTACTGCAAATGTTGCACCTCCTCACTATCTTCAATGAAGCTGCTTATTTCTCAAAGTTGGACCTTTGAGGCGCCTATAACCTAGTTTGCATTGCAAGAGGTAATGAATATTTGACTGCAATGAGAACACAGTTTGGCAGTTATGAGTATAATGTCATGCCTTTTGGCCTCTGCAATTCTCCTTCCACTTTTCAACACTTTGTCAACAACATTTTTTCTGACCTTTTAGAGAAATACCTCATGGTGTATCTTGAATATATACTAGTCTACTCAAAAAATCTTGAGGATCACATTGCACATGTGCCAGAGGTGCTACAGCAACTTCACAAGATTGATCTGTTTGCAAAAGCCTCTAAGTGCAAATTCCATACTTCTTCTCTTCAGTTTCTAGGTGTCATAGTCTTGAAGCAAGAACTATCAATGGACCCAGCCAAGAGCCAGCGCATATTGGACTGGATCCCACCTTCTTCTGTCAAATCCCTTCAAGTTTTCCTTGGTTTCAGTAATTTTTACAGGATTTTTATTGAACATTATGCCAAGAAAACTGTAAAACTTGCTAACCTTCTTCAAAAATATACTCATTTTGTTTTCACAGAACAGGCTGCTTTAGAGTTTGAAGCTCTGAAGAAAGCATTCACTACTTCTCCAATAATTTCTCACTTAAACAAGCTAGCTCAAACTATTGTAGACACGGATGCAAGTGACTATGCAGTTGCAGGAGTAATCTTGCAGTTTTCCTCCTCTTCTTCCCTCTTTCATCCCATAGCTTTAGATTCTTGAAAATTGCTTGCTGCAGAGCTTAATTAAAAGATCCATTACAAGGTACTTTTTAAATTGTTTTTTGCTTTAAAAAATGGTGTTCATACCTTTTGATTCTTATGGAACCCTTTGAGGTCCTCACTGATCACAATTATTCAAAATATTTCATGAGCTCAAAATTCTTTACACGCAGACAGGCACAACGGGCCAAATACCTCTCTGAGTTCAACTTTACAATCACTTACTGTCCTGGGAAACAAGCAGTAGTCCCTGATGCTTTATCACATTGGGACAACGTTTACCCAGGGGGGGGGGAGCACCTTTGCTGAAAACAACCCTGAAAACATTAGGAAACTCTTCTCAACCCAATCTGCCCAACTCAGTTTGATCATCACTCACCTTTGAGATACAGCTTCCAAGCTACAAAAAGCTCAACTCAATGATCCCAAGTGTACTGAACTTTGCAAGAGTGCAAATCTATTAGATAGTGGTTACAGTATTGACAAAAATGGCTATTTATTTTATTAAGGACCGTAAAGTAGTACCAGATAATCCTTGCATTAAGTTAGATATCTTCAAGTCAAGGGATGATTCTCTGCTTGCTGGTCATCATGGGAAGGATAGAACCTACCAATTGATCACACAAGAATTCTACTGGCCTGGTATGACTAAGGAAGTAAAAGACTATGTTAACGCGTGCTATGATTGTAATTTCAACAAGTCCTTGAAACACCAGAAGCATGGGCTACTTCACCCACTTCCAATTCTGCCTATTCCTTGGCACTTGCTGTCTATGGATTTCATTTTTAAATTAACTATTTATAGTTTTTATGATGCAATTTTAGTAGTAGTGGATTGCTTCTCAAATATGGCTTTATTCCTTTGCATTAATGTGACACCCTCCTCAGAAGACTTAGCTAATTTATTCATAGAATATCAAAAATTGGTCTCCCTGATAAAATAATTAGTGATTGTGGATCTTTTTTTGTCTCTAGCTTCTGGACCTTGCTTTGCCAACATTTGAAGATCTCTTGCAATTTATCAACAGCTTACCCCCTCAAAACGGATGGGCAAACCAAGCAAGTCAATCAGATTCTCAAAAAGTATCTTTTAATATACGTTTCCTACCAACAGGACAACTGGTTGCAATGGCTCCCATTAGCTCAGTTTTCCTACAACAACTCCACTCATTCCTCCACAAAAAAGTCGCCCTTCCAGACTCTTTATGGAAGAAACCCTACTTTCTCTTCTATTCACGTAGAACCTTCTCAAACTGCTACCAATTACCTCTATCACATTCATTCTCTTCAAACGCAACTTTGAACCAACCTCAAAGTGGGAAACCAGCGCTAAAAGGAACCAGCAGACCAACTTTGCACTTTGGCCCCAACCTTTGCAGTAGGAGATCAGGTATGGCTTGATGCTTGCAATATTTGCATTACTTTCCCAACCCAAAAACTCTCTGAAAGAAAACTTGGGCCCTTCAAATTCAAATCAGTCATTTCCCCTAACGCTTCTAAACTCACCTTACCTGTGAAATGGAAAGTTATCCACCCGGTCTTTCATGTGTCTCTCCTAGAGCCAGCTCAAGTCTTAATATACTGGGGCAATACTCATCCCTCTCCTGAAATTGTCAACGTCCAGATCAGTTAGAGTTGGAAGTAAGTTGTATTCTGGATTCCAGGTTATGCAAAGGAAAACTTCAATACCTTGTTGAATGGCCTGGCTTCCAGTCCAACAAAGATTGTACCTTGTGGGAACCAGCCCATCACCTTTGCAAATCTCCCAATTTTGTTTGAGACTTTCATGCAAGTTACCCTTGAAAAACTTTCCAATTATGACTCCAATCCCATTCTGCACTTCCATCTCATTCCACCCATTAATCTCATCCCATTTCCTTACTTGATATCCTCTCCAGTTCCTCAAATTTATCCATTTTCTTTTCACAATATTTTATTCTTTCAAGCTTGTTTATTTCAAATATATATATAATGACAATAATTAAATGAACTTTATATTATAATAAAATACATTTTTACAAATTTTCCTTTACTTCTCTTTCCGCTTCCTCCCAATTTTTGTTCAATTCCTCTACCATCAACCTAAATTCATCCAAATCCTTGTCGTTTATCAAAGAAGACATCCTTTGCAACACCATTACTTGCTTCACCAGGTGCCTTTCAGATATTTCCTTGCACCTTGCAGTACAAGCCCTTTTTGGCTGGGAATTCCATCCACCTTCCTCCAAGAGCTCCTCATATGCTCTCTTCCTTTGGCCCCTTGAAGAACCTTCTCCAACGTTGCCAGTTAATTGCCTTGCATCAGTTTCAATGGGTGCTTTGACTTGCAACCGGTTCCCTCCATCTTGGCCTTCCATTCCACCCTGTTCCTCTATCTCCCATTTCATTCCATCCCTTCCCTCTGTCTCTTTTCCTTCTTCTTTATTTCCTTCCATCTGTTCCATATCACCCTCTCCTTCAGAAATTATCCCTTCCTCCCTTGCTTTTTTGACTACTGAAAATTCCTCAGCTTGCACTTTTCCTTGCACCTTGGTATTCATTGCATTCACCTTGAATTTGGACAACAGTCCAATATATGGTGGTGGAAGCGGAGGCGTATTAGTAGTGTACCTTTTGAATTGTGGTAGTACTATCAAGAAAGAAAGTTATATTAATTCCATTTCTTTTTATTTTGTTTTTATTCCCTAAGTCACAAACTTACCAGGGTTTTGGACACCTAAGAATTTGATCTCTGGCACTGGTGGTATATGATAATTCACTTTCAGCGCAGACCTTTGGCTTTGCACTTCACTCCAAGATGCTACGGGGGTATCCAATATTGGTTTTCTATTCATAGGAAAAGTACAAGCAACCTTGCGCAGAAAAAATTGCTCACATTTGCCTCAGAGACCTCTTGCAGCAGTACTAGGGACACATTTTTAATTTTGACAAATACAGTTATCACATCAACAAGATGATGATGATGAAATATTATAATTATAAAATTATTTGAGAGACAAAGAAGCAGGATAATAAATAGGGGTATACAGTACTCACAACAAATTTTGGAATCAATGGGAAAATCATCTGAACGCTTGCAGGAGCTTGTGTCTATATACCCTGGCAACTGTCCCACTTCAAGCTTAAGGATTATTGTCTCCCTCACTTTGATGTACCCTTTCCTCAATACCATCTACCTCAGTCCATACGCATGAAACAAATGGAAGCAAAACATCAATGGTGCCTTCTGCTTATCAACTCTGGCTTTCATAACAACCTACCATTCTTGGAAACTGACTCAGCACCTACTTGCAAACCTTGCAGTGAACTCTACTCCATTCAACCATCCATTTGAGCTCCACTCTTCCACCCTGGATATCAATAGCCCTTGGGTTCCCATTCCCGGTCATGCACTCTCTCTAGCTTGCACCCATGCTAGTTAGCCACATCAACTGTATAGTTTGCAATTGGACTAGTCCCTTACCCTCCATAAGCTACATCCTCACATTTGCATTGTCTCTCATGTCACTCCTTCCTATCTCATCCCTCATTCCCTTTTATGCTCAGACTCTATTTTCCTTGCATCTATGTTATGACCTCAGAAAATTCTATACTGTTATTGAATTGCCCAATCTGTTCATTTCATTCATTGACTCATTTCCCCTTAACTTTAGTTGGCCGTTGTGGTGACCAATCCCCGACACCTCATTGATTATGGAAATTTTTTGAATTTTTTTTTTCAAATTCCCTTATCCATCAATACAACTTCAAAAAAAAAAAAAATTGGAATAATTTTCTATTTCACTTTCCAATTCTCAGCTTTCCCTTCTTCAGTTGTCTAGGAAGATCTCTCAGTGCCTAGACCCCTGTGCCCAGTGTTCAAGTCCTCCTTGCTTCACTCCTTGTCCTTCAGTTCCCTGTTTTTCTTTTTTTTTCCAAAAGCAGGCGCGCATGGCCATCAACCCCAATCATCATCCTCCATGATCATCACCATCTCCAAAGAAGATCCCAATCCAATGATCAACTCAAGCAAAGAACCTTGCTGGAACTACTCCCAAAAAACATGCTGGATCCCTCCCTGCCCCATCCCCCGTACCACTCTCCTGGTCGCCATCACCATTTTTGTGATGCCAACAAACCCATGGCCCTTTTCTCACCTCCAAGCTATCCATTCCAGCCGGTCTCAGAAAAGCCTCAATCTGATGGGGACAATGGCTGTTGGATTCAGTACTCTCTTGAGTTGCGCTTCAAGCCAGAAATCTTGTCACCATCAACAACCGTTGGTCTACCTCATTGTTGGATCTACTTCATCCACCATTGATCCTTCAACCAACTTGACCTCCTGATTGAACCCAGTCACCTGAGCCTTGTATTGCTTGGCTTGTCAGCACTGATTGCCCCACCCCCTCTACCCAGTTGTGATCAGCCGCTTGTGCGCTCCTTCCTCTCCAACCTGACCAAGTCTTGTAACTGGGCCTGCTTGATTTTTCTGCTGCTCTTCTTCATCCTCCGCAACCAACTTGCTCATTGGTTGTTTACCAACCCAATACTCACCTTGCGGTTGTTGAAACCTTTGCACCACCTCTTGATCCACTGCCCGAGCTCACTGGTCTCCCGGGCGGGTCTCTGTGGTTCCACCCGCATCTGTTGCCCGGGCCTCTCACTAGCTATTCTCCTGCCTGCGCCCATAATTGGCACGGGCCGGGGTATTCCCATTCCTGTCATTCTTGATTCAATTCATCTATTTTTTGAGTTTTTTTTCTTCTCATGACAATTCTCATCCTAAAAAAAAAAAAATGCTCTATTTGTAAATCTCTCTTGTAAATAGTCTACAGACCTCTTGTCTATAAAAGTAGGGGCTCTCCCCTGCCTTTTTTGAATCAATCCATGGAGTGTGTGTGTATGTCCCCCCGTTATAATAATAATTTGATCCTAATACTCATCCTGGGTATATCCATGATTTCCCCTTGATCCTTTGAGCCTCCATACTCAAATCTTTGATCCATCCATCTGTGACCCTGTTCCTTATCACAAACCATAGCCTTGCTGTTTGAAGAGAATTCTGTCTGCTGGAATTCTTGAGTGTGTTATACCACTCCTTGATCCCTTTTTCTGACCATACTGGTATTGATCTTTCCTGATAATCTTTCTGGAGCCAATCACAATTAATTGAAGAGGTCTTATTAAGCTTCAAAACCTGGAGTGTTATACCTCCCTTTATTTTTTAAAGTTGAATTCTGCCACACTACTCTTGAGTCCCTTGAGAAGTGTTGGGTTATTCTTGTTTGAATCTGTTATTGCTTTGCTTCTAGAGCTTCACAAACAAATTGCTTTTGTTTTGTAAAGCCACCCACAGTTATCTGGTACCTTTCAAGCGCTTGATTGTGGAGAGTTGGACAGGTTGATTGAGAACCTGGAGGTTGGTTGGGATTGAGTTGATCTTTCCTAATCTTCTGCTGACAACCAGAGTTATTAGCTTGTGAGCGTTGTTACTTTCAACTTCCTTGTTCCAGTGAACTCTGAACAGGACTGTGACTTATTTTTTTCAAGTCTTTCCCTCCACCATCTTGTTTCAGATATTTTTGATTCCTTTGCTGCAAACTATTCCCAAACTCATCCCTTACATTGATTCCCTATTTACAAGTTCCTGGACCTTGATTCTGGTTACATTTAAATATTATTGTAACTCTTAGGAGGGCAGCCTAAACAGCACCTTTCCCCTCTGCAGAACTTCCTGCGGCTTAGCACCGTTTGGAGTATTACATTTTTTCCCCTGGGCCAGGATTGAACCAGCAACCTTGGGATTTACAGTCCCAAGGTCAGCGTTTGGAATAAAACTTCAAACCCCAATTTTTTTTATTTTTCTTCTCTGTTTTCTCTCTTCTCAGATCTGATCCGTGGAGGAAACTCATCCTAGAAGTAAGTCCTCCCAAGTTGTGCACCATCCAGGCAAGGTACTTTTTGTTTTTTTTGAAACTATACTCTTTCCACACGTGTGAGCCTCTTTGGATCCTCTAGGAATTTTGATATTCAAAATGGCATCTACTGGTACTCCAACCACCTCTTCTTGACCAAAGATGGTCAAGATCAAACCTCAGAAAAAGAACTTAGGGTTCAATGGGGTAAATGTCAAATGGCTCTTGGACTGTTACAAAATGGCTGCTGAAGTGGATGGAGCAAGCAAATACAATATGGCCTACCAGTTACAATTTTTTATCTCCTCTGATGAAGTTATGGAATTAATTGAGTTGTTTGAAGGATTCAAATCCCATGAATGGATGCTCCTGAGGGAGGCAATGTTGGCATATTGGGGTAAAATAGATGTAGCTTGGTTTACTTTGCAGTATTTGGATGCTCTCATCTCTCAATGGATCTTGAATGGTGGTGTCTCTTCAGCCTCTGATTACCAGTCTTTTAGAAAGTTTTGGGACCCTATCCAAAACTATCTTATCCAAAACAATCACATTGATTCAGTGGAAAAAGTTTGAGCACTATTCTTCCAATCTTTTTTTGTTGGCTGTGCGGGAAAGGATTAAGGACAAATTGTTCAAATCTGGATCTATGATCACCACCAGGGATAATCAATTCAAGCTCCCTGTTTTCCTTATCCTTAGGAGTACTGTGGATGAAGTTATGAAAGGTCAAAATGCTTTGACTTTTGAAAAACCTAGAACCACTGAACCAATCCATGCTCCTTCTTTTAAAGAATCCAATGATAAAATGAATAAGATGATTTCAGATAAAAGACCTAAAGCAGATCCTA
This sequence comes from Puccinia polysora, assembly GCA_025617555.3. Lineage (NCBI taxonomy): Eukaryota > Fungi > Basidiomycota > Pucciniomycetes > Pucciniales > Pucciniaceae > Puccinia > Puccinia polysora. Next base: position 9,137,671 of record CM062637.1, on the reverse strand, counting down.
ATTCTACTCAAGAATCTACTACTCTAGAAAAAATAACTAAGATTCTTTGAGCTTTTTAGAACAAAATAGATCAAAAGATTTCTTCTCTTGTTAATCCTAAACCCTCTACTTCTGTCCCTAAACCTACCCTGGTCTGTTACTACTGTCATAGGGAAGGCCATGGAACTGGAAGATGCTTGGAACTCGAGAAGGATATAAAGGAAAAGTTGGTGGAGCAGAAGGGGAACAATTTCTTTCTTCCTAATGGTGCTCTTATCCCTTTTGATTCATCTCGCCCTATTTGACATGTGGTGGCCTCTTATCAGCCTCCACCTCCAATGAAAGTATTGCTTGCTTCCTTTGATTTCCAATCTTCCTGTGGTGCTCTTCAACCTTGGTACCCTCCAGCTATCTCTTCCTCTAGTCATGCTGGGACTACTTATCAATCTGATCCAGCCATGAAACAACATGAGGAACCTAAACCTCACAAAGCCCCTTCCTTGCCAACTTCAATTCTTCAAAAACAATTCAAACTTCAATCCTCACCTGAGCCTCCTTCCTCTGATGTGGAAGAAATGGAGGTGGAAAAGGAGCCACTCATGGAAAGTTTTCCAGATCACTCAGATTCCTCTCCTTCATCCAAGTAACCTCAACCTTCTGATCCCATCTTAGTTCCTGCTTCACCTGAACTTCCTCCCTCCACCCAGCCAAAATTTTGATTTGAAAGGGGAATCTAAAAAGAACACCCCAATGCTGTGGAAGGGGTATTAAAGAAAATTTCTGATCTAAAAATTCCTGATCTATCTGTGGCTGAACTCCTGTCAATCTCTCCATCTGTTGCTGAAGGAATGAAGAAATGGGTCTCTCGTTGATGTGTGGAGATTGGTCCTGACAAATTAAAGGTCTCCTCTGGCACTTTGATGGAGGACTCTGGTTGAACTATTGCTTCTTCAGATTCCAATCTTTACTCCTATCCTCTTGGTTTCCTCCCCTGTTATCTTGGTGACTCAGATAAAACTGTTTCTCCTCTTGTGGACTCTGGATCTCAGCTCAACTTAATTTTGGATGCTATGGCCTGTAAACTCAAACTCAGTCCTAGGGTCAGCTTCAACTCTGCATTCTATGGGATAGGTAATCAATCTTGTGAATTGGTTTGTATTGCTGAAGATTTTCTGGTCAGGATTGGTTGAAATATTGTTGGAAAATGTCATTTTTGGATCACTTGTTTGGAATGGCCTATGATCTTGGGACAACCTTTCTTGGTGGATTTTGGTGCTACTCTGATCTTTTCTGATCAAGTTGGGGAGAGAATTCTTCTCCCTGATGCTGATGGCAGAAAGATTGAAGTCCCTCTCTGTTCTTTGGATTCTGGTTGTTGGGAAAGAGATTTTCCCGGTCATCCTTCTGAATCATCTTTAAAGGGGAAGCAGAAGTGCAATTCCAATTCCTCTCATTTTTTATGGGAAGAGTTGATCCTACTATTAGTTGTAGTTCTTTTCAGCCTCAGACTTCAACTCAAGGGTAAACTCTCATCCCCCAGGATTACTTTTCATTCTTTTCATCTTTTTCATCTAAGCTAGAAAATAACAAAAATCAAAAACATGTCAAAACAGAAAAATTGAAAAATATTTCTTTTCCTTCTTTCTCTGGATCTGTTATGTCTGCTTTTCCTTGTACTCTTAGGTCTGATCAATCTTCTCTCAGTTCCAGTTTGAATCTCCATAATGAGTCTAAACTAGATCCTGATCTTGATTCTATTCTTGGTTGTTTTGGTGTGGAGGAATGTGGGCTTCAGTGGAGGCAATTTGGGGTAGAAGTAAGTCCTCCAAATTGTGCACTGTCAGGGCAACCTTCTACCATCATTTTTGAAACCCTAACTTGTGCCACACATGGGAGTAACACATTATCTCCCGGTTCTCCCTTTATGGAAAAGGCACCCTTCAAGGATATTGCAGAACATTGGACATGGAAAATGTTGGAAGTTGGACTCAGTTTTTGTAATCAAGTCTCACTGGTAAACTCTTGGAGGAAACAAGAAAAACTCTCATTTGCCACCTAGTACCAGCCCGTTGCCAAGAAGGTCCCACCAGTCAACCAGCCCATGCCTATCAACCTCAATCCTCCCCTTATGCATCCTTCCTTATCTTATGATACTTACTGTGGTCTTCCTCAATCTCTTACTGGTTCCTTTGTGCCCAAAGGTTGAGTCACTGAAGAACGTCTGAAGGTGGTCAACTTTGGTCCAGATGGATGGCTTCTTCCTGATGAGTTCAATTTGATCAAAAATGTCTTATCTCTAAGGGAAAAATCTATTTCTTTCTGTGAAGAAGAGAGAGGTCTCTTGAAAGAATCCTATGGCCTCCCTTATATCATCCCTGCAGTTGAACATTATCCTTGGCAAAAGAAGAAGATCCCTATCCCTGCTGCTAAATTTGACAAATTTGTCAAGTTGGTCCAAGAACAAGTTTTTAATTTCCTATATGAGCAGTCAACCTCTAGTTATTCGAGCCCTTTCTTCTGTGTCCTCAAGAGTAATGGTAAACTTAGAATAGTTCACGATCTCCAACCTCTTAATAAAGTTACTATTAAAGACTCTGGTATTCCTCCTGCTACTGAAGAATTTTTCAAATCTTTCTCTGGAAGAGCTTGCTATGGTCTAGGGGACATTATGGGAGGCTATGGAAAATGATCCTTACATCCTATTTCTTGCCCTCTCACTACTTTTGATACTCCTCTTGGTCAATTTCAACTCACTCAATTGCCTCAAGGTGCCACTAATTTGGTTGCAGTCTATCAGACTCAGATGATGTGGATCCTCCAGGATAAAATTCCTGACAATTCTGGTATCTTTATTGATGATGGTGGAATTAAAGGTCCAGTTTCTGACTATGATAATGAGCTCTTACCTTGGCATTCAGGAATTTGTTGTTTTATTTTGGAATATGCTACTACTTTGGAAAGTATTCTGTTTTGAATCAAGGATTCTGCCTTACTGTCTCTGGATCCAAACTGGCTGTTTGTTTCCCTGCTCTGGAAATTTTTGGTCATGTGGTCTGCAAGGAAGAAGGATGGAACCAGCCAAAGTCAACAAGATCATCTCTTGGCCTACTCCAATCAATCCCACTGAAGTTAGGGGATTCCTAGGTGTTTTCACTTATGTTAGAGTCTTTATCCCATCCTTCTCCAAAATATGTGCACCCTTAAATTGTCTAACCAGGAAAGATGCTGAATGGATTTGGACCCAAGATTGTGAACATTCTTTTCAGTTGCTCAAAATGATGGTTGAAAAAGATATAGTTATGAAGAAGATCTCCTATGGACCTGGGGCTGGCAAGATCAAGCTGGCTGTCAATTCTATTTATCAATCTGTTGGGGCTTTTCTTACCCAGGAAGATTAAAATGGTTGGGACCGTCCAGCTCTTTATGAATCTTTGCTATTTTCAGATGTAGAGTCTAGGTACTCTCAGCCCAAATTGGAACTCTGTGGTGTGGCTTAAATGATGAAGAAACTTCAAGCCATTCTCTGGGGCCAACATTTTGAACTGCAAGTTGATGCTCAATCCATCATCAAGATGATCAATGCTCCCAGCCTCCCAAATTCTCCTATGACTCGTTGGTTTTCCTTTATCCAGCTTTTTTCTTTTGATATTGTTCATAGGCCTGGGAAATCTTTCACTATTCCTGATGGTTTATCTCAACAACCTCTTGGAGACAATGAATCTGATGTTGGAACAGATTTTGATGAAGAATAACCTTTAATCCAACCTGTATTCTCTTTCTCTTCTCAAGATTATTCTGGCTTTCAACGAGGCTTCTGGCGTAAATTAGAGCAGTACCTTTTAACTCTTCAAAAACTTCCTGATCTCTTGGATCAAGAATTTCAATCCCTTAAAAGAAAGTCCTCTAATTTCTTTGTCCAAGGCTCTAGGCTTATGAAAAGATGAAATCCTTGTGCTCTTATTGTTTTTACTATCCCTTCTAAAAAAGATTCTATCCTTGAAAGTCTCCATGAAGGTCTTGTTCATTGTGGGGAAACCAAAACTTATCAACAATTATCCAAACAATTCTGGTGGCCATCTCTGAAGAAATCCATCTCCCAATGGTGCAAGAGTTGTGAAATTTGTCAAACACCTGATCTTAGGCGCCCAGTGGAAATTTGTTATCCTACTGGGGAGTCCACTGTCTTTGGAAGGATTGCTATGGATGTGGTTCATATTAAGGCAGGTGGTGCTAAGTACCTCATTGTGGCTAGAGATGATTTTTCTAGATGGGTCAAATCAAAGTTTATTAAGAATCTTAGCTCTGAATCAGTGGCAGCTTTCCTCTATGAGACCTGCACACTGCTTTATGGCCTGGCTTGATCTCAATCTACTGATGGTGGCTCTGAATTTGGTGGCAAACTTGCTGAAATGATCCCATCTCTTCCTGTACAACATAGAGTTACTAACCCTTATTATCCTGAAGGCCAAGGCATGGTGGAACAAGGCCATGCTACTTTGAAGGCTGCACATGTTAAGCTTGCTGGTGAAAGTGGCAAGCATTGTTGCAAATTCCTTCCTCTTGTTCTCTTCTCTGATCAAATCTCAACCAAAAGGACTACTGGCTACTCACCTTATGAAATCATCTTTTTCCAAAGAGCAGTTCTTCCTCTGGATCTGTAAATGGAATCTTTCTTGGGTATCCCTTGGGACAAGGTGTCCTCAACTACTGATCTATTAGTTGCTAGATCCAAGCAACTGGAGCAAAGTGAAGATTTTTTTGATGAAGCTTATAAGAAGATGATGTATTCCAGAGCAAAATCAGTCCAGTATTGGGAGGACAAGCACTCCAATTGAATCAGGGACTCCCTGAACCCTGGTGATCTATTTTTAGCTTATAATAGATCTTTGGAGACCCAATGGGGCATGCTTTTCTCAAATCATTGGAATGGTCCTTATTGGTTGGTTTGCCAAGTTAGAGGTGGATCTTATATTTTGGAGTAGCTGGATGGTACTCAACTGGCCAGAAGGTTCTCTGCTGATCAAGTCAAGAATTTTCATTGTTGTGGAGGCAACTTGTTTTAGAAGTAAGTCCTCCCAATTGTGCACCACCAGGGTTTTTTTCTGCATTTTTGTTGTCAACTCTACTTTATGCCGCATACGTGAGCACCTGGGACATCTTTTGTGTTTTATCTCTATCAATTCTGGGGCTCTTTTGGATGGATCAAGATATTTTTCCAAACTTTTCAATTCCCTCTCAAGATCAAGAAATGGCCGATTTTCTGTTCAATTTCCTTGTAATTTTTACTCCTCTTTATATCTTCAACTTCAAGATACAGACTAGGGAAAGTCTGTAAGTTGGGGATAGATGTGGTTACCAATGTGGGACACCTCATGGATTATGGAAATTTTTTGATTTTTTTTTTACATTCCCTTATCTCTCAATACAACTTCAAAAAAAAAATTTGGAATGATTTTCTATTTAAGTTTCCAATTCTCAGCTTTCCCTTCTACTAGTTGTCTAGGAAGATCTCTCAGTGCCTAAACCCCTGTGCCCAGTGTTCAAGTCCTCCTGGCTTCACTCCTTGTCCTTCAGTTCCCTGTTGTTCTTTTTTTTGCCAAAAGTGCGTGCAGATGGCCATTGACCCCCATCATCATCCTCCATGATCATCACCATCTCAAAAAAAGATCCCAATCCATTGATCAACTTGAGCAAAGAACCTTTCCGGAACTACTCCCAAAAACTATGCTGGATCCTGCCCCACCCCATCCCCCGTACCGCTCTCCTGGTTGCCATCACCATTGTTGTGATGCCAGCAAACCAATGGCCCTTGGCTCATCTCCAAGCTATCCATTCCAGCTGGTCTCAGACAAGCCTCAAGCTGATGGGGACAATGGCTGTTGGATTCAGTACTCTCTTGATTTGCGCTTCAAGCCGGACGTCTTGTCATCATCAACAACCGTTGGTCTACCTCATTGTTGGATCCACCTCATCCGCCATTGATCCTTCAACCGACTCAACCTCCTGATTGACCCCAGTCACCTGAGCCTTGTCTTGCTTGGCTTTTCAGCACTGATTGCCCCACCCCCTCTACCCAGTTGTGATCAGCCTCTTGTGCGCTCCTTCCTCTCTGACCTGACCAAGTCTTGTTAGTGGGCCTGCTTGATTTTTCCCCTGATCTTCTTCATCCTCTGCAACCAAGTTGCTCATTGGTTGTTTACCAACCCAATCCCCACCTTGCGGTTGTTGGAACCTTTGCACCACCTCTCAATCCACCGCCCAAGCTCACTGGTCTCCTGCGCGGCTTGTCCATTGCCCACGCGGGTCTCTGCGGTTCTGCCTGCAGCAGTTTCCTGGGCCTCTCACTAGCTACTCTCCTGCCCGTGCCCATCATTGGCACGGGCCGGGGTCTTCCCATTCCTGTCATTCTTGATTCAATTTATCTTTTTTTTTTGAGTGTTTTTTTTTGTTTCTCATGACAATCCTAATCCTAAAAAAAAAAAAAAAAAAAAAAAAATTTCTCTATTTGTAAATCTCTCTTGTAAATAGTCTACAAAACTCTTGTCTATAAAAGGAGGGGCTCTCCCCTGCCTTTTTTGAATCAATCTATGGAGTGTGTGTGTATGTCCCCCCTGTTTTCATAATAATTTTATCCTAATCCTCATCCTGGGTATATCCATGATTGCCCCTTGATCCTTTGAGCCTCCATACTCAAATCTATGATCCATCCATCTGTGAACCTTTTCCTTATCACCAACCATAGCCTTGCTGTTAGAAGAGAATTTGGTCTGCTGTAACTCTTGAGTGTGTTATACCACTCCTTGGTCCCTTTTTCCGACCATACTTGTCTTTATCTTTCCTGATAATCTTTCTGGAGCCAATCACAATTGATTGAAGAGGTGTTATTTAGCTTAAAATTCTAGAGTGTTATCCCCCCCTTCATTTTTTAAAGTTGAATTCCGCAAAGCTACTCTTGACTCCCTTGAGAAGTGTTAGGTTATTCTTGTTCAAATCTGTTATTTCTTTGATTCTAGATCTTCACAAACAAATTGCTTTTTTTTGTACAGCCACCCACAGTTATCTGGTACCCTTCAAGTGCTTGATTGCCAAGAGTTTGGCAGGTTTGTTGAGAACCTGGACGTTGGTTGGGATTGAGTTGATTTTTCCTAAGCTTCTGCTGAAAACCAGATTTATTAGCTTTTGGGTGTTGTTACTTGCAACTGCCTTGTTCCAGTGAACTCTGAACAGGACTTTGACTTATTGTCACACAACCACCCCACGTACTATAGGGCAATTCTTAGATGATTGTGAGTGCGGAGGAATGCTGAGTGCGAGGGCAAGTGCAAATAGCAAGACTCAGTTGCAAAGTGCAAACTTAGTTATGCCACTTGACATACGGCGAGAGGAATGGAGTGTGTTCCAAGGAGGGAAACTCAACCCAAGTCCAATGCAATAACTGGGTTGTAGCAAAATGCAAGAACGTATGAAATTAACTAACTGAGGATACAATCATCAGGCAAGGGGGTAGCCCTTATAAGTTAATCCAAAGTGACTAGATAAAACCTGATGGGGAGCCAACTACAGTTGAAGGCGGTGAGGCAAATGAGTGAAATTAACGGGATAGGAAATAGAGCAATAGTACAATCATATCCAAGGTCATGGCATAAGTGCAAGACAATAGAATCTGAGTGTACAAATCTATGATGAATTGAAACAGGAGCAAATGACGTTGAATTTAATTCAAATGAGAAGTAATAGTTTATGCAGGTTAGGGACTAGTCCAATTGCAAACTGTACAGTAATGATGGCTTAATTAGACATAGATGCAAACTAACAAACAGTGCGTGACCGGAGATGGAATTCCAAGGCTGTTGATGGGCCAGGGAAGGAAATTGGATCTCATAATGGATGGCCAACCAGTATGGAGTTAACTGCAAAGTTTGCAAGTATATACTGAGTTGGTCACCCAGATTGGAAGTTCAACGCGAGCCAGAGAAAGTAAGCGGATTGCACCATTGATGTTGTTCTTTATTTGTGTCACACTTATAGACTGAGGTAGATGGTACTGAGGAGAGGATATGTCAAAGTGAGGAAGACAATAATCCCTAAGTGCAAGGCGTGACAGTTGCCCGGGTATCAAGACGCGAGCTCCTGCAAGCGTTCAGATAAATTTTCCCATTGATTTCAAGTCATTGATAATACTGTATACCCTTTATTATTATTTAATTCATTACTTGTTAGACTTATAAGTTAGATAAAATGTTGTTATCATAATCCGGCCATTGCAAAAACTATATTTGGCGAAATGAGTGGTGTATCCCTACTACTGCTGTCAGAGGTCTTTGAGGCAAGTGCAAGCAGTGTCATCTTTGCAAGGTTTCTTGTACCTTTCCCATAAATAGCGAGTTGTCTTTCAATGCTCCCACGGAGTCATCAAGAGAGATGCAGAGTCGTAGGTCCGCGCCAAGGGTTAATTACAAGATACCACCATTGCCAGAGATTGAATTCCTGGGTACTCGAGTTCCCGGTGAGTACTAATCAGGACTGACTAGTAATAATAAAGGTAGTGACTCAATTTTACTCGTCTTGCTAGTGTTGCCCCGTTTCCAGAGGTATACCACAAACACACCACCGCCGCCACCACCTTATTGGGGACCGCCGGCTGAATTTCTGGGAGTCCAGATGAATACCAAGGTGCGAGATGAAGTGCCAGGTGCGGAACCGGTTGGGGTCCTAGCCAAGGAAGTGAGGGAGGAAGGAATGAATGAAACGGAAAGGGAATCGGGAAATGGAGAAGATGGAGACGGAAGTGGAGGAAGAGAGGGAACGGAACGAGAAGAGGGGGCTGTAACAGAAGGAATGGGAGAAGGGAATGGAGGAGATGGAAGGGATTGAATGGATGGAATGGAAAGAATGGAGGGCCGAGGCAAAGCAAACCCGTTGCGAGTCAAAGTGCCAATCAAGACTGATGCAAGGCAATTGAAGGGCGATGTTGGGGAAGGTTTGTTGGGAGACCAAAGTAAGAGAGCATACGAGGAGCTCTTGGAGGAAGGTGGATGGAATGCTTTGCCAAAGCAAGCTTGAATTGAGAATTGCAAGGAGATATTCAAGAGGCACATTGTAACAGAGGTGCTGGTTCTTCAAAGAATGTTGTCATTGAAAAATGATGAAGACCTGGATGCCTTTCAATCCATGGTTGTGGAGTTGGCTGCTAATTGGGAAGATTCAGAGAAAGAAATGAAGGAGACTTTGTAACTATTATTATATTATTTTTTTTTGTATAAGGAATTGGAATTTTATTTGGTAAGAATGAGAGGAGGATGAGAAGAAGGAATAATGAGGTGAGATGGAGGGGTTGATTGATGAAATGGTGATGTGGAATGAAATGGGATTGGATGAGATGTAATGTGGAATGGAATGGGATTGGATGGGATGGAATCATGATTGTCAAGGTTTACAAGGGTAGCTTGCATGGAAATCTTGAATCAAATTGGGAGAATTGCAAAGGTGATGGGCTGGTTCCCACAAGGTGCAATCTTTGTTGGACTGGAAGCCAGACCATTTGACAAGGTATTGCAGTTTTCCTTTGCGTAACCTGGAATACAGAATACGGCTTACTTCCCACTCTTGATGATCGAGGACAGTGACTGGTTTGGGAGGGGGATGAGTCTTGCCCGGGCATAGGACTTGAGCTGGCTCTAGGAGAGACACATGAAAGACCGGGTGGATACCTTTACATTTTGCAGGTAAAGTAAGTTTAAAGGCGTTAGGGGAGATGACTGATTCTACTTTAAAGGGGCCAAGCTTTCTTTTGGAGAGTTTGCGGGTTGGGCAAGTACTGCAAATGTTGCAAGCATCAAGCCACACTTGATCTCCTACTGCAAATGTTGGAGCCGTAGTGCAAAGTTGGTCTGCTTGCTCCTTATAGCGCTGGTTTGCTTCTTTGAGGTTGGTTCAAAGTTGCGATTGAAGGGATTGAATTTGTTCAAGGTAATCAGTAGCAGGTTGAGAAGGTGCTACGTGAAGGGAAGAGAAAGTTGGGTTTCTACCATAAAGAGTTTGGAAGGGCGACTTTTTGATGGAGGAATAAGTGGAGTTTTTGTAGGCAAACTTGGCTAGTGGGAGCCATTGCAACCAGTTTTCTTGTTGATAGGCAACATAAATTCAAAGATATTGTTTGAGAATCTGATTGACTTGCTTGGTTTGCCCGTCCGTTTCTGGGTGGTACGCCATTGATAAATTGAAAGTGATCTTCAAATGTTGGCATAGCAAGGTCCAGAAGCTCAAGACAAACAGCGATCCACAATCACTAACTATATTATCAGGGAGACCATGTTTTGAAAATACATATTCTATGAACAAGTTAGCTAAGTCTTCTGAAGAGGCCGTCACATTATTGCGCAGAAATAAAGCCATCTTTTAGAAGCAATCTACTACTACTAGAATAGCATCATATCCACTAGAAGAAGGTAATTGAGAGATGAAATCCATAGAAAGAGAGTGCCAAGGATGAGGCGGAATTGGAAGTGGCTGGAGCAGCCCATACTTCCGGTGATTTGAGGACTTGTTACAATTGCAATCATAGCACGCGGTAACATAGTCTTTTACTTCTTTGGTCATACCAGGCCAGTAGAAGTCTTGTGCAATCAATTGGTAGGTTTTATCCTGCCCATGATGACAAGCAAGCGGAGAATTGTGCCGTGACTCAAAGATATCTAACTTAATGCAAGAATTATCTGGTACTACTATACGATTATCATAGACTAAGAAGTCATTATCATCAATACTGTAACTACTATCTAATAAGTTTGATGCACTTGGGGTTGTCGCGTTGAGCTTGTTTTAGTTTGGAAGCCAAACCTGTAAGTGAGTGATGATCAAACTGAGTTGGGCAGATTGGGTTTAGAAGAGTGTCCTAACATTTTCAGGGTTGTTTTTGGAAAAGGTGCTCCCCCCCCCCTGGGTAAATGTCATCCCAACGTGATAAAGCATCAGGGACTACTGCTTGCTTCCCAGGGAGGTAAGTGATTGTAAAGTTGAACTTGGAGAGGTATTTGGCCCATTGTTCCTGTCTACGTGTGAGGACTTATGAGCTCATGAAATACTTTAAAGAATTATGATCAGTTAAAACCTCAAAGGATTCTCTAAGGCTCAAAAGGTATGAACACCATTTCTTTAAGCAATAAACAATTGCAAGAAGTTCCTTGTCATGAATCTCATAGTTAAGCTCTGCATCAAGCAACTTGCAAGACTCAAAAGCTACGGGGTGAAAGAGAGAAGTAGAGGAAGAGAACTGCAAGATTACTCCTGCAATCAAATAGTTGCTTGCGTCTGTTTCAAAAATAGTGTGAGCAAGCTCATTGAAGTGAGCGATTATTGGAGCATTGGTGAATGCTTTCTTCAGAGCTTCAAACTCCAAAGCAGCCTGTTTGGTAAAAACAAAAGGAGTTTATTTTTGAAGAAGGTTAGTAAGATTCATGGTTTTCTTGGCATAACGCTCAATGAACCTCCTATAAAAATTACTGAAACCAAGGAAAACTTGAAGGGATTTAACGGAAGAAGGTGGGGGCCAGTCCAATATGCGTTTGCTTTTGGCTGGGTCCATCAATAGTCCTTGCTGCAAGACTACAACAACTAGAAACCAAAGGGAAGAGGAATGGAATTTGCACTTAGAGGCTTTTGCAAACAGGTCATTCTTGCAAAGTTGCTGCAGCACCTCTTGCACATGTGCAATGTGATCTTCAAGGTTCCTCAAGTAGACTAGTATATCATATAGATATACCATGAGTTATTTACCTACGAGATCGCAGAAAATGTCATTGACAAAATTTTGAAAAGTGGAAGGAGCATTACAGAGGCCAAAAGGCATGACAGTATACTCATAACTGCCAAACCGGGTTCTTATTGCAGTCAAATACTCATGACCTTTCATACTGCAAATTAGGTTATAGGCACCTTGAAGGTCTAACTTTGAGAAATAAGAAGCTCCATGGAAGAGGGTGAGGAGATGTGACATAGGCGGTACTGGATAGGCATTCTGCTGGGTTACCTGGTTCAGTTTCCTGTAGTCAACACAAAGGCAAAGTCCACCGTCCTTTTTTGGAACAAATAGGACAGGTGAACCGGTATTTGAATTGCTTGATCAAATAAATCCTTTTGCTACATTTTCCGCAATGTAGTCTTGAAGCGCAATTGATTCTTGCGTCGTGAGAGAGTAGACTGGTCCTGGTGCCGGAGGTGGGCCAGTAAGTTTGATCTTGTGATTGTAAGAACGGGATGGAAGCAGTTTATCTGCTCTTGCAGCTGAGAAGATGTCAGCAAAGTCATGATAAACTGAAGGTAAAGACTCTCGAATGATTTCTAAATCTTCAATCTCGTCATCTATGAGCACCGGATTTGAGGTGCTTGCATGGTGCAAGAGGATTAGGGAGCTCAAGATACACCGTTTGGTTTGTGTCTGTTTCTCTTCAAAGGAACAGGAAAGATGTAAGCAATGACTCCTAAATCTGAAGAGGGAAATTGGGAATGAAGGTCAGGATATTGCAAATCTCCTGGAGGAAAAGTTGTTGGAATTCTGTGAATTACTTAAGAGATGATAAACAAAGAGGGCTGAGACAAGCAGGAAATCAGCTGAGAAAATATTTAGTAAAGAAAACATGAATCTGAAAGGAAAAGGGAAGAAAAAACATCTGGAAGTCAAATGTGTAAGGACATTTAACAAGAACACTAGTTATTGGGTTTTAGGTCTAGAGGAGTCGCAGGTGAGCAGCAATAAAAAGCTTTAGGAGAAATTTGAATGAAAGGTCAGGCATTGAAGATTGTAGGTTAGACAGCAACAAGTTCTGATCTTACTAGTCAGTTCTTGCTAAAAAGATAAGCTTGAGAATTTGAGGTCCTGATTATTTGAGATAGTTGTTGTGTTGTAGATTTGAGAAGAGAAAGAATAAAAGCAAAAGAAAGAATGAAAAGAAGAAGAAGGAGAAGAAGAAAGAAGATAAGGATTGGTCAATTGAGGTTGAGCTTTGAGTGATTGAGATTTTGCCGGTGATGAGCTTCTATAAAGATTTTGCAGGTGATGAGGTTAATTGCGTTCCCACCCTTCTATCACTCAGATTTGACTATCGGGACTTAGTTGGTGAAGATGATGAGTGTGATGGACATGTGTGTGGAATGAACTAGGATTCGTGACAGTATTCAATGGCGCGCGGGAGTGACAGAGATTACTTGAGGAATCCTGATGTGACAGAGAGAAGAGCAATAATAGACATAAGAACAAATAAGAAAAAGAAGAGGAAGGAAAGAAATAGTAAGAAAAGAGAAAACAGTTGGATCTGATTATTTATTCAACAAAAGTGTCATCCAACTCAATGACAGTTTCAGTTAGGCTGTTTATTTCCTGTTTGAGGGAAAGATTAGCATTCTGGGGGTGCAAGGTTCAAAGGTTAATTACTCCTTCTTGCCAATTCACATCTGGATTCCAGTAAACTAGGAAATCATGGCCTAGGATGGTATCATCCATTCCGGGTATAGCCAAGACAAATAAATCCCATTTGAAGCTGGGGAAATTGGAGAATGCAAAGGTCCATTTTGCCTATTGGGAGACCCAATAAAATGGTTCAGTCGCACTACTTACTAAATAGATAGGAAATTTATCTATCTCGGAACGGGTAAGATTTTTGGAAGTGGCAAAAGATTCACTGATGAAGGAAACATTAGTGCCGGAGTCAAGTAAAACTCAATAAGGGGTGTTGTTGGAATGGAATAGGATAAATCTTAAACTAGGAGCACCTAGTGACTCGCAAGTGCAAAGATTTACTCGCGGTGATTTAGATAATGTGTAGTTTTCCTTGCAAGTATCAGAAAAACTACAAGCTAATTTTTTGACTGCTTAGCCGCTTCATGCGCTAACCGCTTTGCACAACTTTCAACATCATGTTTTCCTCCACAATACATACACAGCCCATTCTTCTCCCTCCGTAGCCGTTCCTTGTTCCGTAGCATCCCGGTTCCTTTGTCCAAGAACTTTGGAGTTTTGGTGACGGTTTTCCCTTTTGAGTTGGAGTTTGAAGTTGGGGTTGGTTTGGATGGTTTTGGGTTCCTCACTTTTTGCTTCAAGGAGTCGTCCACCCTTGGAGCCAAGGTGGACGGTCCATGGTTGTTTTGCCAAGAGCAACTCTTGTTGTGATAGCCATTATCAAGCTCAATCACTCGATCAATTAGCTGCTGGAGCGAGGTTGTCTTATGCCCCCCAACTGCAAGCTTTTTGATTAAGCATGCCAGTAGACCCTTTCAGAAATGGAATAGAAAAGCGGCCTTGTTCCACTGGATGCAAGACTGCAAGGTTTGAAAGTGAGAAATATAAACGGAAGCTCTACTGTTTTCCTTCATAACTGTTAGTTATCTTGTTGGCTTACCCTATTCTCCCTGCCTACTCTTCATATCCTTTTACTCTCAACTCTCATTCTTCCTTTCCGTCACTGTTGTATCTGTCAATTCCCTGTTGTCTACTCGCTCTGTCCGCAACACTCCCCAAACCATCCGGGGAACCCTACAGAACTCTCAAACCTTGATAAAGACACCTACAACAATCTCTTCACCTGGTCAACCGCTGGATTGTCCTTGTCACGGTCATTCTGCTCATCTCACCATTCACCCACTCAGCTCTCCCAGTCCTCAACTCAACATTGACTTGATCACCTATCTTCCAAAGAACAGTAGGTATCTTTATCACTTCAACTCTACATCAAGTCTCACTCAAGACCTTGATTCGTCACCACAGTTCTCCCTTTGGTATTGGTCGGATAAGTCATTGTCGTCCCGAGTTCTCAAGCATGATTCTCATGTTGCTACCCTTGTCCGGCCAAGTCTATCCATAGGCCTTGAACTCTCCAACAGACTTGTTCTCCGAGTTGGTGTTGTTTCCTTTGTTTTGTTTCCTATGTTTCCTTCCTTCTTGTCTACTCATGTTTAGTCTCTTACGCTGTTTTCCAATTCTATGCAAGTCAGCCTGGTCTAGGTGTTTTAGCTCACTTTATCTTCTACAATAACTAGACTATTAAGGTTGTATTTGGTGTTTCAAACTTCATTGGGGTTGCCAAAAAGGGTGAACAGTTGTTTCTCAAACCTTTCCCAGTGGTTGAGAATACACGTGGGACTGTTGCTGGACAAAATTTTGAGGTACAGTTTGAACCACTGCAAGGCTCTACCTCCTAAGAAGGACGAAGCATACATAACTTTATGTCTATTGGAAGGGAAATTGTTGGAGTCGTTTGAGAAGATGATTTTACAGGACTGTAGGTAGGATCTAAGCTTATGAGGGTTTTTCTCCCGTAAAGTGATCAGGTTGCTTCATGCCCGGAGTGCAAAAGCTAGGAGTACTTGGACTAGATTGCGGGGCACCATGGGTGAGGGCCTGGATCAAAGTTGAAAGCAGGGTTGAAGCATTGGGCTCAGGAGCAGTAGTGCAAACCCCTGGTCTACCACGAGTCAAGGTTCCATTGGAAGAATGATTGGAATCTGCAAATTCTGCAAGAGGTTCCGTTGGAACATCCCGTGGAGGAGTCCAAGGATCATCGAGGGGTTCAAAAGATGGCAATTTAGAAGGAGGAACGGGATCTAAGGGTTGTTGGGCCCAAGGAGTGCTGGTTCTCCCTACCCAATGGATATCATCATTTTAAGGGGCAAGGGGAGCGTTCCCGGTTGAGCGAGTACGTGACATCAAGAAGAAGAAGTCTACTATAGGTTGGCCAGCTACAATAGATGAGTTGAGTTAGTTAATTTACTGTCACACGACCACCCCACGTACTATAGGGCAATTCTTAGATGATCATGAGCGCGGAGGAATGCTGAGTGCAAGGGAAAGTGTGAATAGTGAGACTCAGTTGCAGAGTGCAAACTTAGTGATGCCACTCAACAAACGGCAAGAGAAATGGAGTGTGTTCCGAGGAGGGAAACTCAACCCGAGTCCAATGTGATAACTGGGTTGTAGCAAAATGCAAGAACGTATGAAATTAACTAACTGAGGAGACAATCATCAGGCAAGGGGGTAGCCCTTATAAGGTAATCCAAAGTGACTAGATACAACCTGATGGGGAGCCAACTACAGTTGAAGGCGGTGAGGCAAATGAGTGAAATGAATGGGATAGGAAATAGAGCAATAGTACAATCATATCCAAGGTCATGGCGTAAGTGCGAGACAATAGAATCTGAGTGTACAAATGTATGATGAATTGAGACAGGAGCAAATGACGTTGGAGGTAATACAAATGAGAAGTAATAGTGTATGCAGGGTAGGGACTAGTCCAATTGCAAACTGTACAGTAATGATGGCTTAATTCGACGTCAATGCGAACTAACAAACAGTGCGTGACCGGAGATGGAAGTCCAAGGCTGTTGATGGGCCAGGGAAGGAAATTGGATCTCGTAATGGATGGCCGACCGGTATGGAGTTAACTGCAAAGTTTGCAAGTATATATTGAGTTGGCTGCCAAGATTGGAAGGTCAACGCAAGCCAGAGAAAGTAAGCGGATTGCACCATTGATGTTGTGCTTTATTTGTGTCACGCTTATAGACTGAGGTAGATGGTACTGAGGAGAGGATATGTTGAAGTGATGAAGACAATAATCCCTAAGTGCGAGGCGTGACACTTATTTTGTTCAAGTCTTTCCTTCCACCATCTTGTCTCAGATAGTGTTGATTCCTTTGCTAAAGACTATTCCCAAACTCATCCCTTACATTGATTCCCTATTTACAAGTTCCTGGACCTCAATTCCAGTTACATTCAAATATTATTGTAACTCTTAGGAGGGCAGCCTAAACAGCACCTTTCCCCACTGCAGAACTGCCTGCAGCTTAGCACCGTTTGGAGTGCTACACCTTCCATCAGGTTGTATCTAGTCACTTTGGATTACCTTATAAAGGCTACGCCGCTTGCCTGAAGATTGTCTTCTCAATCAGTTAATTTCATACGTTCTCTCATTTTTGCTAAATCCAGTCATCACATTGGGCTTGGGTTTAGTTTCCTTTCCATTGAAACAATTCATCCCTCTCACTGTGTGTCAAGTTATCCAATTACAAGTTTGCAATTTTCAGTTAGCTTTGCTACCTGGCACTTGCCCTTGCACTCATTCTCTCCCTTTTTTCTCACAATCATCTAAGATTTACCATTAGTACGTGGGGTGGTTGTGTGACAGGTCTCTTCCAGCTAAAATTCCTGCCCCAGACCTATCAGGTTGTTGGACCACACTTGGGTCTCTGAAAGTCCAAATTCTGGTACCTGGCCCACTATGTGAGGCGTGCCACACTTGGGTCTCCAGAAGGTTCATTTCTGCTCCACCAAAAAATATGGGAGTGCATTGCACTGGCCACAATGAAACTAAAACCAGATAAGAGTGTATTTCCTCTTGAGCATACCCCAGGATGAAATACACAATATAAAAAGTTTTTAAAGTAATCCACCCCCTTAACTGGTGAAATTTATCAGTGTTTAATGAGCCTAGCTATTTATTTACCATTAAAATCATCCCCTTTTCATTTCACTTCTATTTTCATAAAATAAAATCCCCTGAATGTTTGGCTTTTAATTTAAAAGCCATAAAGAACCATTTCTCAGTTCCTAGTGACCTCTCCAAGGTTCTCAATGTTATACTGAGAATTACCAAAACCTTTCAATTCTAAACTGCTATTCACAACATACAAATCTAGATTTAAATAACACCTCATCTTTACATTTTCCTAAACATTGGAAAAGTCTAACACACCTTTGTTGTGCACATCTTGTAAATCCTGGTACAAGTTACCTTGCAAAACAATGATTATCAATTTGTGTGTTGAGTTATAATTCTCAACTGTGTAGAGGGGATTTGTGGCAATGATAATACATGATATTGTTAGAAATTTCACCTGTCTCAGATGTTCCAATATTTTAAAGAATTAATTCAAAAAATTTTCATCAATAGTCTAAGAAATTATCATCATCTTTTGTTTAAAGCTTCTCATCATTTTGCATGAAATGCATTGTGTGATGCTTTCTTTCCACCTTTAAAGAAAAATGTATTTTACCAGAACCACTGTTGAACCTTTTGGTTGAAGCCCTTCAAATCTTTAGTCTAGAGAGATTAATTGCATTAAACTGTGGCCAAACAGGTGAACAGATATGGGATAAAAATCCCTGGTGAAACGGCTTTCCGGTTATTTTTCACCAACATCTTTGCTGCACCTAACTAAGCCTTGTTCAAAATTGAGGAAGCAAGGTTAAATACTGTGGATTTTTTGCTTGTTGATATGCTGTTTCAATTAAATAACACATGAATTAATGCTCTGAAGTAATCATTAATTTGATGATGAAATGAGTTGCCTTCACTGTAAATCATGATTGGAGCCTTGTAATGAGGAATAAGTGGTTGATTCTGGAGAGAGGGCCTCAGAAATGGACCTAAAATCTATGGATTGCAGCAGGTTTGCAAATTACCAATCCTGATACAGGGAGGTAGTGACAATAAATAACAATGTATGGCTGTCTTAAAATTGGAATTAGGACAATTTAAATCTCTTAAAAAGGATCAATTGGAGTGCAGATCTGGTTTCAGTGGCCACAGTAATTCAAGCTCCAATATTTCATTTTAAAAGCCCATCTTTAATAATTTCAACATCACCTTTTAATCCTTTTTATTTCCACACCAATCCTTTTTTTGAAATGCTAATTCTTCTCCTGATCCTCAAAATGTTATAAAATGAATTGGTTCCATTGTGATCCTCACCCCAATCAAAGCATGTGGATGGGAGGGAAAATAATTAAAGGAGATGATTTTAAAAACATACAGAGACATTTCAAGAATAGCCCTTGTTTAAAAAAGAGGTCTCAAACAAAGATCTTCTTTTCACCATCAATAGCCATTTGATGATCCCACCTTTTATTTTCAAATTAATCAAGTTTTTTGGATTCAATTTTTGATTTGAATTTTTTTTGGAGGGGAATATGAATGAGCTTTATTTTGAAAGCAAGAAGTTTCAATCAATGCACTTAATTGAATCATGCTTCTCCATGATATCTTGAAAGCACAAAAAGTGGAAGTGTCTCTCCTCTTTTGATGAATTTTGGGGTTGATTTTGATTGAATTGGAGGCCTTTTGCTTTCCATTTGCAGAGGAGTTTTTTTTCTGAATTTCATCACTATTATTTTAATTTCATGTGGGAGGCCCCATTCATTGGCTTGAGCTTTTGGCTATTCAGAAAAGTATGAGGGTTTTTTTTTAAATTATAAAGTAGTCAGGATTAAACATAAAATAAAATAAATTGCTTCCTTACTTGAACAGATTTTGATTTTAATGGAGATATCTTGCTCCCTATTGGCAAAGTAGTTGATTTCTTCCACCCCAGGAAGGGAGAAATCCAAAGAAGTAAATTAGGGATCCAAGGAATGGTTTGAATGAAAAATCAAAAATTGAGTCCAACTTATCAACCACCAAGTTTATTACCTTGGCTTTATTGGAGTTGGTGATACCAAAGCTAGTGGAGATGGAAATTTATTGGGCCTTTTTTGATTGGATTGATATTTCTTGAATTTCTCCCTCATCTGTTTTTATGAAAGATCCAGCCTGCCTTTTTTTTTCTTGAGTTCATTGGCCATCAAGAGATGACAATTAACCTTAGAGGATGGAGGTTTTCAAACTCATGTTTCATTGTTGGACCCAAAGAAAGTTTCATAGTTGGAGGGAATTTTGAGCCAGTTTACCAGGATGATTTGATCAGCTCTCTTGAGCTGACTTGAGCATTTGGAAGCTGATGGGGTTTGATTTTTTTTGTAGAGTTCCTTGGGGATGTTTGCATTAGTGGATTAGATTTTTGTTTGGACTTGCAGGGGGAGAGTCACAGAGGGGCCATTTGACTTCATGAGTGTTATAATTTCATCACTCTTAATCTTTTCAAATGGCCACTCAGTGACTCTCTCCCTGCAATTCCACACAAACATCTAATCCACCAAAGCAAAAATCTTCAAGGGACTCTACAACAAACAATTCACCCCCATCAGCTTCCAAATTCTCAACTCAGCTCAAGAGAGCTGATCAAATCATCCTGGTAAACTGGCTCAAATTTTCCTCCAACTATAAAAGTTGATTTGGATCTAAAAATTAAACATGAGTTGGCCAACCTCCATCCTGTAAGGTTAATGGTTATCTCCTTATGGCCAGTTAACTCAATGATAATCAAAAATTAGTCTGGATCTTTCATCAAAATAGATGAGGAAGCAGTTCAAGAACTATCAATCTAAGTTCAAAAAGGCCCACTAAATGTCAATCTCCACTGGCTTTGGTATCACAAACTCTGATAAGCCCAAGGGAATAAACTTGGTGGTTGATAATTTGGACTCAATTTTTGATCAATAATTCAAACCCTTCCTTGGATCCCTCAGTTGATTCTTTGGATTGCTCCCTTCCTGGGGGGGAAGATATCAAATACTTTTCCAATTTGGAGCAAGATACTCAGGTATCTACATCACAATCAACATCTTTTCAAGTAAGGAAGCAATTTTGTGTCTTTTCTGGTTAATCCTGACTGATTTAGAATGTAAAAAAACAGGCTTATGGTTTTCTGAATGGCCAAACACTCAAGCCATTCTGAATGGCAAAATGCTCAAGCCATTCTTAATGGAAAAATTCTAAAGCCATTCTGAATGGCCAAACGCTCAAGCCATTCTTAATGGCCAAACGCTCAAGCCATTCTGAATGGCCAAACGCTCAAGCCATTCTGAATGGCCAAACGCTCAAGCAATTATGAATGGCCCAACACTCAAGCCAATGGGGCCTTCCACATCACCTTCAAACAATAGTGATGACTTTCAGACAAAAACTTCTTCTTCAAATGGAAAGAAAAAGGCCTCCAATTCAATCAATGTCAACCCAAAAAGTCATCAAAAGAAGAGAAACACTTCAAATTTTTTGGGCTTTGAAAATATTGTGGAAAAGCAAGATTCAAGTAAGTGCATTGATTGAAACTCCTTGCTTTCAAAATTAAACTCATTGATATTCCCCTCCAAAAAACATTCAAATCACAAATTGAATCCAAAAAACTTGAATTTCAAAAGCAAAGGGGGGATTGTCAGATTACTATTGATGGTCAAAAGCAGAAAGCTGAGAGTATGGCTCATCAACCAAAATTGGATGCCAAGTAAAGATTGAAACAGGCTGAGTTGCAGTTTCAAAAAGAGGAAAAGTAGAAGGATTAACTTGAAAAGTAGAGGGGAAAAATGACAATGGGAAAAAAAAGATAGGTTATCCATGGCCATGGCATGTATATGTAGCAGTAGAATGGTTGAGTAAATGCAGTAGATTACTCAATTACTGGGCTTGTAAATATATTTAATTTGAAGAAATAGAATTTTTTTTATATTCAGTTTGTCTTGTTCTAACTCTTTGGGGGAGGGCTTTTGATTTTTTTTTTCTCTGTGTCAAAAATTGTGGGATACAGATCCAAAGGTTGCAGTTTTTTCCAGAACATGCAAACTTTTTTTCAATCCCTTCCTCTGATAATTACAAATAGGTTTCATAATCTATCTTTTGAGCCCTCTTCCACTGACAAGCCCTGCCTGCCATGTCTCTGTATGCTTTTCAAATCATGTCCTCTCATCTTGTTTCCTCACATCCACATACTTTGATTTGGGTGAGGATCAAGAAGGATTCAATTCAATGTATAACATTTTGAGGTTTACAAGCCCTATTCTTGCCATGTCCTGTATGTTTTTAAAATCATCTCCTCCCATCTACATAATTTGATTGGGGCAAGGATCAAGAAGGAATTCAATTCATCGTATACCATTTTGAGGGTTGTGGGAGAATAATTGGTGGTGCAGAAAAAGGGCAGGTGTGGAAATATCAAGGGGTCAAATTTTGTGTTGCATTTCATAGAATCAAAAAAGAGTGAAAATCATTTGCATAAAGCCTATAATCAAAACCAAACAAAAAATAGAGGTAAAAAAACCATCATTTGTCATCTTATAATAATGGTGGATGATTGACAAACCTTGAAAAAAAATTAATACTAGTGGGTGATCCTAACAATAAAAAAAACATTGTCAGTCATGTGATCATTATTATTGAAACATGGTGTCACCACAAAAAAAGTAGTGGCACATGCTAGCAAGTGCCATCAAGGAAGCTCTGGTTGAAGCTCTGTCAAATCTCTAGTTGAAGGTATTTTCATTCTCTAACATGTTTGGGGTTCACAGTGACTGTGCACAATGCAGAGTGACTGTGCACAATGCAGAGTGACTGTGCACAATGCAGAGTGACTGTGCACAATGCAGAGTGACTGTGCACAATGTGGAGTGACTGTGAACAATGCATAGTAAGTGTGTGCAATGAACAGCAACTGTGCACAATGCACAGCAACTGTGCACAATGCACAGCAACTGTGCACAATGCACAGCAACTGTGCACAATGCACAGCAACTGTGCACAATGCACAGCAACTTTGCACAATGCACAGCAACTGTGCAAAATGCACAGCAACTGTGTGAAATGGACAGCAACTGTGCACAATGCACAGCAACTGTGCACAATGCACAGCAACTGTGCACAATGCACAGTTTGGTACTTTTTTTACTGGAAAAAGCGTATTAAAAGTCCTTTTTTGCTTGAAATAAAAACCCAAATCTATACAGGGTAAAAAAATTGACCTCCAATGACATGATTTTCTTCCACATTTTCAATAAATCTTCAAATTTATTTTTCCATTGAAACTACATGATTTAATTAAAGCAAGGAAATCCAACCATCATTAATATGAGGATAATTTAAAATTCCATGTGTTCTTAAGTTAATGTTGGGGGGGGGGAGAAATCAACAGGAGTCAGATTTTGACCAAATTTCACAGATTAAAAATAAGAGATATGTTTTTATTTCATAATTTTTGGTTGGCTCCAAAGGGAATCCTAGCAAGTACACAAAACATTTGGACAAAAATATGTGAGAATTTTCCTGATTTCATAATCAATAATTTGTATTCATTTGGATAGGTTTGTACAATGGATTATTTGAGCTGTTGGAAAACAATTTGTGGTTCTTTACAAATTTTTACCAACAAGATTACCAAATATTTCTACCCCAATTTTAAGAAAGGCAAAGATTATTTTACATTGGTGATAGTTTTTTTTAACAAATTGGATGTTTTTCTTTCCAATTTTAGAAATTTTCCCCAAAGGGATGAACTAAATATTAGCCAAAATTGAAACTTTGTTTGATTTATCTTGAACAAAAATGTTTTTGGTGGCTAGAGAAGTGAAAATCATTGAACCAATCTTGAGATTTTTAACCTCATCCCTGGTTGTTTTATAGGCATGCTTCTAATTTTCATCATGTTTTGCTTGGTAAAATTGAATTGGAGAAAAAAATTTATTGGAAAAAATGATTTTCTCTCCATTTTTAAGGCTTCCCTCACTTGACTCAAAATAAATTTCCAAGCACCTATTTTTCCATTTTCCTTCAAAATTTGGAATGATTCCATTCTTTCTTATTATATTTAGGGAATTATATTTTTCAAACCCCCAATCCTTGATTTTTTGTGGTTTTGATGTTGCCAAAACATCCCGCAATGTCCCCAATCCATGCGGTAATCCTTGATTTCACACAGTTTGGGGGGGTGCTCAAAATATATATATATAGAAAACTAGACAGTAATCTAAAACCTCTTTAAAAGAAAGATGAGAGTTTTTGGCCAATTGAAAGGCCTTCAAAATTACACTCAAAAAATTGAAAAAAAATGGCTTTACGTCTCAAATCTTTTCACATTTTTGAATTTCTTTTTTATAATTTTGGAAACTCTGAAGAGACAGAAATTTTTCAAATATGGCAGGAGTACAAATAAGAGTTTTATATATTTTTAGTACTTTATTTCCCTGCCAGAAAATGGGATTGACATCCAAAATAAGACATTCTTTTCAATTTTTTTTTCCTTATCTTTTCAAATTATTTTCCAAATTTTGAGCTTTCATTCTTTCAGTGGGCATTGAAATTGGAACAATAAAATAATTTGGGGATTTTTAGGATCAATTATTTTCCCAGAAATAATTGATGAATCTACAACAATAACAGCGAGTGTCTTTTGGGTAAATGGGAAGATTTGATTTATAATAACTTGCAACTTGGTTTAAATATTTGTTTTCCTCCTGAAAATTCTATAAAATTCCTATTAATAAATTGTTTCCAATTTATATCAATTAATGTTTCTTTTTTTCTGAATTTTTGATATTTTTTTTTTCAATACATTATTGACTCAATTATTTAGAGCAAAAATAAGCCACTTTTGTTTTATTAATTATGAATTTTTTGGAGAAAAAAAGCTAAAAAAAAAAGAAAAAACATCAAATAATTCCCTTGGGCCCCTTTCAATGCCCAATAAAAGACTTAAAGCTTAAAATTTGGAAAATCTGTTGGAAAGAAAAGGGGGAAAAATTGAAAAGAATGTCTTATTTTTAATGTTAATCCCATTTTCTGGTGGGGAAAGAAGTACTAAAAATATATAAAAATCTTATTTGAACTTCCTTCCATATTACGAAACTTTATGTCTCTTCAGAGTTTCCAAAATTTCAAAAAAGAAATTCAAAAATGTGAAAAGATTTGAGATGTAGAGCCATTTTTTTCAATTTTTTGAGGGTAATTTTGAAGGCCTTTCAATTGGCCAAAAACTCTCATCTTTCTTTTAAAGAGGTTTTAGATTCCTGTCTAGGCGCCTATTCTTTTTTTTTTTTGACTACCCAGCCAACGCACATGAAATCAAGCATTGCTGTGTCAATGGGGGACTTTGCAGGACGTCATGGCAATGTCAAAACTGCACAAAATCAAGGATTGAGGGCATGAAAAATATAATTCCTATACTTAAGCGGAATCAAAATTCATCATCACTTAATTAACCAAATCTCTTTGAATTTCTTACATTGATCATTGAAAATAAAGAATATTTGTAGTGATTTAAACTAAATAGGTGAGCATCTACCAACAAAGGGGGGGGGGTAAATAAAAACATTGGTCAGCCAATGATCCAAATAAAACAGGCAAAGGTTTCAGGGAAGGGGGTCAGCTTCTCAAATTTCTTCTGCATCTCCTTCTGGGAAGCTTTATGATTATTTCAAGCATTGAAATCCACTCACTTATTTCATGTGGTGACCCTTGAGGGCATCAAAACCTCAGGCCTCAGAGTGATCCTTTGACTTAGTTTACACTGCTTTCAAGGGTATCAAAACTATCTAATAGTTCAAGAAGGGCCTGAAGGTCTCATAATATATCCCTGTAGCATTTCTACTCCCCTCTCCTAACCCTGAAACCCATCAAATAAGAGGGGGAATAAATTTAACTGCGTGAGAAAGTTTTGAAAACCTTGATTCAATAAAAACAAGCTGTTCACTACACTTTTTTTTTGGAAAAAGGGCAATGTTAAATTTGAAACCCCCTCCAACCTGTTCAAAACCCAAAATGGGATGTGTGGCGCAATTTGCAACCCATTTCTGGTTTCAAATGGTCATTTGCAGCCCATTTGAGTTGCAAACAGCCATTTGCGACTCAGGTGGGTTGAATGGCAGTTTGCAACCCATTTTGAATTGCAAACCGCGCCACACAACCCATTATGGGTTTTGAATGGCAAAAAAAAATGAGAAAATAGAATTATTTATTTCATTTCATTCAGGGAATTATGTTTCTCACCCATCCAACCCTTTATTTCATGCATTTTGACATTGTTGCGCAGTCGCGCCCTTGTAGTATTTCACGCAAAAAAACTTTATTTCACACATGTTTCAAGAATTCATTTTTTTTGAATTCTAAATCCGCAGCCCCGTAGCAGGGGCTCTTAAACCCCTAACACACATTTTTGTTATTTTTGGAGGCTTTAGAACCCCTTCAAAAATGCAATCAAAAAATGAAAAAATTCCGTAAAAACAAATTTTTGCATGAGTTTTTGGATCCTTATTTTGGCTATTTTAGTTGGTTTTTTTGGTTATTTCAGCTGCCAAAAATTTCTGCCAACATTCAAAGAGCTTTAAAATATTTCTTTTATATTTTTTTTATTTATCCTTTCACCTCAAAAAATTCCTTCAAAAAACACAGAAAATCAAAAAAATAAAATTTTTCTTTGGACATTTGAATCCTTTTATTTTCCTTTTTTTATTTCATTTTTTTGGATTATTTAATCTATCAAAAAGTTAAAAAAACATTTAAGGAGCATTAAATTGTTTTTTTCTTAGATTTTTTTGATTTATTATTTTACCTTAAAACATTTCTTTGAAAAAGCCAAAAATTCAAAAAATTCAATTTTCTCATTGGACTTTTGGATCCTTATGTTTGCCATTTTAACCAATTTTTTTTTGTGCCTCAAGCTTTTATAAATTGAGAAAAACTATTAAGGAGCTCTTTAATCTTTTTTGAAGAATTTTTGGATGTCATTTTTGACCTTTAAAAATTCCATCAAAAAACAAAACAATTTGAAAAATTCACTTTTCTCACTGGATTTTTTAATCCTTTTGTTGGCCTTTATAATTTATTTTTTGGGTGATTCAAGTTTTCAGAATGTTAAAAAACAAAACAAAAAATTTATTAATAATTTTTAAAGATCATCTGCTTGTATGCATACACCTTACAAACTTCATTCAAAAAATTAAAAATAAAGAACAAATATGGATATAAATATTAAAATCATTCAACTATGATTGGTTTTATTTTTCTACTTGATTTTTTTAGAGGGAAAAAAACCTCATTATCAAGATCCAAATTTATCTGAACAATGTTTTTCCAAGATTCTGAATTTTTTTTCACAAGGCTTTTCCAAAGTGGATCTAACCTGGGAGCTGGCCAATGATCAGACTTGAACTTGAATGAGACTATATTTTTGGATTCTTCTAAAAGAATGAAGCAAATAGGAGAAGATTTGTAATTTGGAGTGGGAGGGGAATTCAGAGGAAGATAAGTGCAAGGCATTCAAGAAGAAAACAGAACCACTTGACACTTATATGTTTCAGCCAGAAGGAAACCATGGCATGGAAATTTCATCCACATATCTATGGGAGCTGCTGCATAAAGGTGGTTCAGTTGCCTTCTTGATTCTTGGAAAGTTTCACCCCAGATATCAAGCATTAATTTTGTGTCCTTGAAGATTGGGTTTGAATCAAGCTCTTTCACCATTTCTTTCCTGACTTCAATCCAATCTTCTGAATTCCTCCCCAAACAAATAGCTGCTGCTATAAATCCACAGTTTGCATCCCCTATGACATCTTGAACATGTGAGATATTTGGAATGACTGTTTTTGGGGAAATAAAATCTTTGTATTGGCACTAAAACCAAAAATCAGAATTCTTTATAACAAAAAATATGGACTAAAGCTAAAACTCACTATTTCAATTGATACTTGGTCAAAGATTACAGAACAAGAATAAGATAATTTGCAGGAAACCTAGAGGAAAAACCCAAAAAAAATCACACAAAATTAAAAAATGAGAAAATAATTAATGTACTTACTTTCTCACTGATTTTTGGGGCTTCTAATACCTTTATTCCAGGAGTATGGTAAGGACCCTCACAATCTTCATTGGATACCTTTATTCTCTTTATTCTTGTCCCCACATTGTATTCAGGAGAAGCAACCGGCTTATTCACAATGGTTCCAGGCCTCTGATAAATGTCTTAATGAAAACATTAATGAAAAATAGTATCCAAAATAAAATAAAATGTAAGGTTGCCATTTTAATTAAATCCATATCTCGCAGCTCTTCATCTGCTGGATCTTCCCCTTCATCCAAATCTGGCACCTCTTTATCTTCTGAATATTTCTCTTCATTCAGAAATTCACTCTATGTAATGACAAGGACTCATCAAAAAAACAAAACAAGGCAAAAAAAATAATTATAGTTATAAAATTACCTCTTCCTCTGATTCCTTCTTCTTTTTTCCCTTCCCCTCCCCTTGGAAATTATTTATAAAAGTTGATATTTTTTTTCCAAGAAAATGGTGACTGAACTTTGAATTTGCTATGAATTTCTTCTTTGGCATTCCTCTCCTCTTGGGTTCTTATTAATATTCAAAACCAGATGGATCTCTTTTGGTTGAGGATTGAGAGATATTCTTGAAATTATTTGCTGCTCCTTTGGGTATTCCTCTTACTTTAGATCTTTGAGTGGAATTTGGCTCTTAAATCAGGGTAAGTTGATATCTGACGCTTTAAAGATTCATGCTTTTACCCAGATAATATAGCTGTTCTCTGGGTGGCAACTTGCTGAATTCTTCAAATATTTTAGTGAACTATAGGTTTTCATTACTTTCTTTGGTTGGAACTTCAATTTTTTCTGGATCTTCAGTTGATTCAGGGATTGCAGTTAACTGGAGAAAGGAAAATAAAAATCAATCAGGAAATTATTCATTTGAGCTTGAATTCCAAAAAAAAAAAGACAAAAACTTACTGAGATGTGAGCTTTGACATGCCATTGCGGATGAAAATGATAAATTTGGAAGAGTTCACCCTTTCTGATGGCCAATTTGACTTTGTTAACACATGGTATACCCATGTAAGAAGAGTAATCACAGTTTTGATATTGGTGGAAGAATCAGGAACTTGATGAAATGAATGAATGATTTTGAGGGCAAAGTGGCTGATCTTTCCAGAAATATGATCCACACAGTAAAGAAAACCAATGAGATGCTTGAGTTCTTGCTGAGAGGCTTCAATGGCTCTCTCACGGGTTTTTATGGTGATGGAAAAGTAAATTTTTTGAACTACATTATAGAAAGAGCCAATAGAAGAATTGATGAATCTTTTAATGTAGGAGTGAGAAACTTCTATTCTTGATTTACTTGTGTTTCCAAAGTGAACATATTTTTTTCCAAATTGGAGACAAATTTTCTTTTTAGAGGAATCCAGTTTTCAAGAAGGTAGTCAGAAGTGGGAGGATTCCAGAACAGAGAAAGTTTTGTGAAGTCTTTGTGATAGCTTGATTCAAATTTTGAATAGACCAACTGATGCCATTGTTTCTTGAATATCTTCCATTCATCTTCATATTTAAATTGCTTCCTGCAATGAGTTTGAATATTCTTAAAAATGTGCCAGACACAGATAAGATGATGAGAGGAAGGGAAAACTGATTTAATTGAGCTAATAAATGCTTGTTCCTTGTCTGTCACAATCACACTAGGTTCTTTATCTTCAAAGATTTCCTGAATTTGAGGCAGGGCCCAATCATAGTTATGTTTTTTCTCTTGAGATTAGAAAAAGAAGGAAAATGAGAAGCTTCTAGCATAATTGTTTACCTTAAGAAAATGAAGAAGGGGAATTCCAACTTTTTTGGTTTTATATGTACAGTCCATCATCATGAGAGTATGCAAAAGATTGAGAAGTTTCATGGAATCAGGGTGTGAAATGAATAATAATGTGACCATCAACATTGTTCATTTTTTAGTAAAAACAAGAATTCTGGAGTTCCAGTATGAGTGCTTCCACAGGAGTTTTGCCATCAAGGGCATTTTTTTGTATTTGGGATCTTTTTTTGTAAATTATAGAGAGACTTTTATGGATAGGTGATGATGAGTTTTGTTTAAGAGAGTTGAGAATTTTTAAAGGGGGAACTCAAGATTTGGATAAATGCTCAACCACCTACTTTTTATCCCCTTGGATTCTTCTTTGGATGTGATGATTGGAAGGATCAATGGAAGTTGGATGGTTGCGCTCTGGAAATATAACCTTCACCACCCAAATACCCAATCTTTTTGAAAAATTCCCCGATAAACTGAAAGGACAATTGGTCTTTCTTGATTTTTTTTTAATTTTGGGGTATCTTTTATGAGTTTTTATTCCCCAGATTTATCACATTGTTAAGTGTAGGCCTGATTCTTGCAATTCGATACTTGGGTAAATATGGCATATCCATGGCACTTTTCCCATGATTTGATAGCCTCAACCAGCTCCTCATTTTGAATATATGATAGCTCAGGAGGAGGGGCCAGTGGGGTGGAATCAAGAGTTTGAGTATATGGAGAAGGAGCAAGAGGAGTTGAATCACCTTTTTGATTAGATGAGATAATGGAGGATGGGCCTGGTGAAACAGTTGAAACAGTTCTGAAAAGTGGGTGGATTTTTTCTTGAGCCATTGGAAAAAGGGATGTTCTTGTTTGGAATTATCTGGAGTGTTGAGTTGTTTTGATGAGTGGTTGCTGGTGTGGTGTGGTGTGGTGTGGTGTGGTGTGGTGTGGTGTGGTTTGGTTTGGTGTGGTGTGGTGTGGTGTGGTGTGGTGTGGTGTGGTGTGGTGTGGTGTGGTGTGGTGTGGTTTGGTGTGGTGTGGTGTGGTGTGGTGTGGTGTGGTGTGGTGTGGTGTGGTGTGGTGTGGTGTGGTGTGGTGTGGTGTGGTGTGGTGTGGTGTGGTGTGGTGTGGTGTGGTGTGGTGTGGTGTGGTGTGTGTGGTGTGGTGTGGTGTGGTGTGGTGTGGTGTGGTGTGGTGTGGTGTGGTGTGGTGTGGTGTGGTGTGGTGTGGTGTGGTGTGGTGTGGTGTGGTGTGGTGTGGTGTGGTGTGGTGTGGTGTGGTGTGGTGTGGTGTGGTGTGGTGTGGTGTGGTGTGGTGTGGTGTGGTGTGGTGTGGTGTGGTGTGGTGTGGTGTGGTGTGGTGTGGTGTGGTGTGGTGTGGTGTGGTGTGGTGTGGTGTGGTGTGGTGTGGTGTGGTGTGGTGTGGTGTGGTGTGGTGTGGTGTGGTGTGGTGTGGTGTGGTAGTGGTGGGGGATGATGGGAGGGTGGAACAGGTCAAGGGGGTGGTTTATAATATAATTGAAGTGCTCCAAGATGGTTGGTGTTCCCACAAAAGAATTTTCAGTTGTATTGAATATATGCATGTGAAGGGGTCAAAGAAGAGTGATTTTTTTGAATTTTTTGGTTTCTTTATGGAATTTTTTAATATCAAAAATGACATCCAAAAATTCTGAAAAAAATTGAAAAGCTCTTCAATAGTTATTTTACAATTCTCAAAGCTTGAAACACCAAAAAAAATTAGTCAAAATGGCAAGCATAAGGATCCAAAAGTCCAATGAGAAAATTGAATTTTGCAAATTTTTTTCTTTTTTAAAAGATTTTTTTAAGGTAAAATAATACATCCACAAAAACTGGAAAAAATATTTGAATGCTCCTTAGCTGTTGTTTTAAATTTTTGATATCTTGAATCACCCAAAAAAATGAAATTAAAAGTAAAATAAAAGGATTCAAATTTCCAAAGATAAATTTGATTTTTTTAATTTATTTTGTTTTTTGAAGGAATTTTTTAAGGTGAAAAGATACATCCAAAAAATATGAAAAAAAATATGAAATCTCTTTAAATTTTAGTGAAAATTTTTGGCAGCTGAAATAACCAAAAAAAACTAAAAAAACTAAAATAGCCAAAATAAGGATCCAAAAAAAACCATCCAAAAATTTGTTTTATGGAATTTTTTCATTTTTTGATTGCATTTTTGAAGGGTTTCTAATACCTCCAAAAATACAAAAAGATTTTGAGTAGGGTTTTAAGAACCCCTGCTACAGGGCTGTGGATTCAGAATTCAAAAAAAAAGAATTCTTGAAACATGTGTGAAACAAATTTTCTTTGCGTGAAATATCAAAGGGGCGCAACTGCGGGACAATGTCAAATTGTGTGAAATAAAGGGTTTGATGCTTGATAAAAATAATGCCCTTTATATATACATATATATATATATATTAATATTTTTATTTTTAATTTAATTAATTGATTTATTTTATATAAATATATTTAATATTTCATTTCATTTCCTTTTATTTTATTTATATATATTTTTTATATTTATATTTTTAATTGAATTAGTTAATTTATTTTTTATTTATTTATTTCATTTCATTTATTCATATTTTTTTATATTGATTTCTTTGATTTAATTGATTAATTTTTTTTTTTGTCTATCTATCAAAATCAAAAAAAGAGATAATAGATAAAACAAATTTAAAAAAATCAAAAAAAAAATCAAAAAATAAATCAAAAAATAAATTAAAAAATAAAAAAAATAAAAAAATAAAATATATTTATATATGTATGTATGTATATAATAACAAAAGGTTGCAAAAACCTTTTTGCAAATCAAGTGGGTTGCAAACAGCCATTTGTGACTCAGATGGGCGGCAGACGGCCAGTTTCAACTCTGATGGGTTGTAAATTTAACATTTCCCTTGGGAAAAATGAAAACAGAATTCAGAGATATGAAGGGTGGGTATTATGAATTTATTTTTAATTAAAGAAAGTATTTTATACCACCCTTACCTGTTAAAAAATTGAAAAGGTATGGATTTATCCAAGAAGTTATGCATCCAGCACCACTGCTCTTTTTTTGGAGGGGAGGGGAGGTTGAATTGAAAAGCTGTGAATAAAATTAGTCAAAAGGTGTGAATTTTTTCTTTATATTCAAATTCAATAGGGCGTATCAGAGTTAGCAAACCCACCATTAGAAACCCGCCATTTTTAATGGTGGGTTTCTGAAATACCCATACCCCTTAACTGGTGTATTTCAAAATGGCGGTTTTCATGAAAATGGCAGATTTCAAACATCAAACCCGCCATTAAACCCGCCATTTATGCATCATCATCCATCCACCATGATGGAATGCAAAACACCCATCCACACCTCTGCATCATCCAATCCATCCCAATCCTATCCCAATTGCTTCACACAGAACTCATCCACTTTTCCTTGACTTCCAATTCTTCTTCCACAACCCTCAAATGTTATACAAATTTGAATCCCTTCTTGATCCTCACCTCAATCTAAGTATATGATTGGGAGGGAACAAGATGGGAGGAGATGATTTGAAAAACACACAGAGAGGTGGTAAGAATATGGATCATCATCCTTCATTTCTTGACTCAAATCTATCACTCTCCAAAACTTACTCAACCCAGTCCATCTCATCTCTTGAACTGCAATCAATATCTTGATTCAACTCTACCAATTGAGTTCTCAACACTCCAACCAGTTTCTCAAAGACCATCAAATCAATCATTGGTCCCGGTTGAGACTGGCTTCTTGCGTTTCAATAATCACACTTCCTCAAATCAGGTCCTCACCAGGTTGATGGTTGCTATGATCACTGCAGAGCTGACTGGCTACTTGTTCTTCAATCTGGCAATTGGAAACCTGGCGGACTGTCTTGTTGCTCTGATCTCTTAACTTGGTTAGTGTCTCAATCACTGTATGAATGTACGGATAACCTTCTCATACCTCCCCATTTTTGTGCAACCTGTACTAGGATTCCTGCTTGGATGAACTGCACCACCAACTTGGTACTCCATCTCCGCTGATCCAACCCTCTCACCATCCTACCCCTTATCAATGAGTCGTTGGCATCCTCTCTTGGCGGGAGGTTGTCACTGGTTGACATAGCTATCAGCAGTATTGCACCCTCCATGCCTTTCTTCAAGACCAGCTCTCCATCCCACCGCACCTTGGCCGTCCCAGCTTGTGGCTCTTGCCCTCCCATCAATCCGCTTGACAGAATGGCCCATTTTGTAGCGCAAGCCAAATCAGTGCTCCAGACAATTCTAAGTAACTTGGAGAGTAGAAAAATTTATTTTTTTCTATTTCTCAACCTCTGCTTCATGTTTGTACAGATGATGTGAGTTCCAAGTACCCCTCCCCCCTTTCTTCCTTGATTTGACTTCCTTGCTCTCTGTTTTCTCTTTCTCCCTTTTGTTTATTTTTATTTTTGCGCCACCTGACGCTGACCCAATTTTTTGCTTTTTTTGACTGACCGTCCATGTTTCCACCAGGTATGGTATCTGGACTAATAGTCTAGGTTTGATCAGTGACTGTAAATCAACTCATCATTTCTTGTAGATTTGTTTCTTATCAACCATCCAGTTTGTCTTCTGACATGAAGTGTCTTCTGGGTAGCAATTCACATGTTTTTTGATTGCATGGCATTGGGAATGGGCTTGTTTGCTTTGGTAATGGCTACGTGGCCAGCCAATGAACAGTTCACATATGGGTAAGTGTCCGCCAGCTTCCGAACCCTTCCATTCTTCTTGAACAAAAACCTTGGTTGACTTGAACAACTGATCTTTGGAAAATTGTCTTGTGATTGGTTTTGATGCTCACTGTTTATATCCAAATTTGTCAACTATCAATAAGTTACAGCTGGGTTGAGACCCTGTCCAGATTTGAGAATGGGATGTTCCTCATGTTGATTTTGGTCTTCATTGTCTTTGAAGCCATTCAAAGATTGATTGATCCACCGGCAATGAATACAAATCAGTTGTTGCTTGTCAGTTTCATGGATTTTATGGTCAATCTAGTTGGGATGTTTTCCACTGGACACCATCACCATCACCGTCACCACAGTCATTCACACGGTCATGAACATCATCATGCAAGAGTAGATCTGAACTGCTCTTCATCCATCAATCCAACCATCTTCAATCAATTTCTCCCTGTTCCCTCTGCCTCACCTTCAATCTTTTGACTAACCAATGACGGACTCTACCACAAAGTATCCAAAAGCTTACAAGAGTTCAAGGATCTTTAACTAGCCCTCCAAATTCTCTGGAACATCTCTTTCACCTCCTAATTGGTCAGATCCAATTCAGATGAAGCTTTGGTCAGAGATGATGGTACAATCCTCACTCAGATGTTCATTGCCAATTATCTGGTGAACGTGATTGAGAAGAGATACAAACTGTGTCGGAACGCAATCATCCTTTTCATATATCTTTACAGTGAAGAGAGGACCAATGAATCATTCAACCATCTTCAAAGCTTGACATCTCAATACTTGGTCAGCTTTCAACAAGCTTCAATCTCTTGTTGGATCTGTCAGCAGTGTTCTAAGGTTCCAGCTGAATTGGTCTTGGAAGTCAAGGATCAATTGGTTGATAAGTTGAAACCCAAACATTTGCACTAGGCAAAAAGCCTCCCCCTCTCCCTCTCTCTCCCTAAATTTGTAGCATTCAACACTTGTACCAAGTTGTACAAAAAATGTTGGGGGGTTTTTTTGAGGGTTGGAAAGTACGACAAAAACAACAAAAATGGTGGTGAGGTGCCCGTTGACTGAGATAATGGAAAAATTCATCAATGGATGATCAAAATCTTTGATTCTAATATCATTTTAAAAGGTATCCATCCAGAGTGGGTTTATCCATAGCTCACTTTGTATTTCATGCATGTAAAATAAATTACTCCCACTTCCCAGTTTGTGACAGGTTTGTATGAGGCACTATCAGTTCAAAGTTTCCAATTTTCTTATGGATGGATTGAGTATGAGTATGAGAGGCTCAAGATGGAGGTGTTTAAGAATCTGCTTATGGAGGTATTCTGTTGTGAGGAAGAGAATGAGCTTTCTGAGATGAGGATGTGGATGCCTTGCTTTTTGCATCCAAGGATCTTTGGGTGATGGCATGGCGTTGCCAGTGAGATCAGGATTGATGACCTGTTGGTAGGATGAAGGCAGGGTCAGGGCTGGCTGTGTTGAGTTCTTTGGTCCATTTAAGTAAAATGGAGTATTGGAGAGTCAGTTCTTCCAGATATAGGATAGAAATGAAGATATGAGAGCAATACGTTGATTATCTGATTGAAATCCTCCCTTCTTTCTTGTCCTTCTTCTCTTCTGTCTTTCATTGTCTCTGTTCCTCCATTATCTCTGGTTCTTTTATACTTTCTTTTCTTCCTTAACTACTGTCGCGCCCACTGTGCGCTCTATCTGTTACGTTGTACCCAAAACTATCCGGGGATCCCCGCAGTACTCTTTATTTCCAATTCGGTCTCATGAGATCTATCCTCAACTTCAACATCGCAACCATCTTGATACTCACCTTGGTGACTCAACTGTTCTCACTCTCAACTCGCCAACGACTTGATCACCATCATCTGAAGAACTGTACATCTCTCAACTAATCCAACTCTACATCAAGACTCATATGAGATCTTGATTTATTCCTATAGCTCTATCTTTGGTACTGGTCGGATCAGTCAACAGCGTCACAAGATCTCTGTCCGAAGTCCTGTAAATCTTATCTGCTACTCTTTCCTTCATTGTCCTAATCTGATTGTAGTCTCACTCACTTAATGCTCTTTGCCAGTTAGTGTTGCCCTAGTTCTGCTAAGTCTGTTCATAGGCCATAATCCCTATCTGCAGAATAGTACTCTGTGTTGGTGTTTTCTATCTTCTGTTCCAGTTTATTGTCTGTTGTCTGTTAGACTCTTACCTTTCTTTATTCTTGATGCAAATCAGCCTGGTCTAGGTTCTACAGATTCTTTCAACTCTTTCACGGTTAAAAGCCGAATTCGCCTATTCAGCTCAACCAATATGGCTCAATCATCTGTTTCACCTGGACCAGGCGGAGAAGGCAACTTCAAGGCTCTGGCCCTCAAATCACTTATGGAATCAACCCCTCTTCTCACTGAAACTAACTACACTGTGTGGAAAAAGAAAATGGAACAATTGTTCAAAATGCGCGGGATCCTTAATCTTATCAACTCAAGTGATCCAGACGAGGAAATTCCAGACAACAATGAAATGGCCGGTTATCTAATGTCAAAACTAGATACCTCAACCCATACCAATATTATCACTCACTAAAATGAAGATTCATCAAAACTCATCTGGTTAGCTGCAAAAAATCACTTTGCCTCCAGTCAAGCTGCAAACAGGGCTTGAATGTTCTTCAACTTCCTTTATCTTGGTTTCAATCATAACGACATCAATGGATTTTTCACTAATGTTAAACAACATCTTAGCAAACTTGAAGAAGTCGGCATAGATCTTCCATCTGATATACTTAGTTATCTTATCCTATTCAAACTACCTGATTCACTTAAATCCATCCGTTCTCAGATTATGTGCTGTGGAGCAGAGTTGACTGTTACCTTAGTACTAAATCATCTAGTTCAACATTGGAACAAAGTTCAATCTAAGAATCACAATCAATCAGATACTTCCGCAGCTCTCTATCATAACAACTCAAATAGTCCTACTACCTTACGCTGTGAAAACGGTAAACATAATCCTCTAGTTAAAACTCACCCTCCTTCCTCTTGCTGGTCCAAATTTCCACACCTCAGACACAAACATCCACCCAATAAAGCTAGGCGAGGAGCAAAGAAGAAGGACGAAGCACACTTCTATTCCTTCTTTTGTGCCCTAAAGGTCAAAATTCAAATCGACCAGAACCGGTTTATCTTAGACAGCGGGTGTTTGATTCATATGTTCAGGGATAGATCTCTATTCAGTAATCTCTCTGTTCAAACCAGTGAAGAAACTATCAAAACGGGAAAGAAAGGCGAGGGATTGGCTATTCAAGGGATAGGTACTGCAAATGTCTCCATGTTAAATAGGACCATAAACTTCAAAAACTCTGCTTGGGTTCCAGAAGCCACGGTCAATCTCATATCAATGGGAGATCTATTAAAGAAAGGCTGTAATCTTGTAGTCGACACTAAATCCTCCACTCCTACCTTTGCAATCAGACTAGACGGTAATACTGTTCTTGAAGGTACCATTGAAAACAATCTACTCATCCTAAATCACATGCCTGTCCTGAAAGATCAAAGTTGCTATCTAAGTCAATCAGAACTTCTAGAACTCCACGAAAAACTCGGTCATGCTAGTCTTGGTAGAATAGAGAAACACATAGGATTTGATCTTGAGGATCACATCAAAGGCAACTTTGAATGCATTGCTTGCAAAAAATCCAAAATCACCAGATCTACCTTTTCCAACAAACAACTTCCAGCTAGCCGAGTATTCAACCATCTTCACATGGACCTAATGGGACCTTTAAATCCTACCAGCAAAGGTGGCATGAATTACTCCCTAACGGTTGTGGACAACAATTCAGGTTATCTCTCAAGCTTTCCTTTACCCTCCAAAGATGCTGCGACTGCTACTATTATGTTCATAATTGACAACAAGGCTAAAGAATTAGGATACTATCCTGTTGAAGTCATCACCTATGGAGGTGGCGAATTCGTGAACTCCTCTCTTTCTCACTTCTTCAAAACAAACTCCATCAATCACTTAATCAGCAAACCTTACCATCCTCAACACAACGGCAAGGCTGAACGTGCCAATCGTACGATAATGGAATCTCTCCGATCAGCATTCAGTAACTCTTTGATCCCAAAAACCTATTGGCACATCGTTATACAAAGTTGCTGTTTTGCCCTAAATCAAATTCCTTCGTCAAAAGGTGAAATTTCTCCATGGGAACAAATGCACAAGACCGTCATCCCTGCCGACTACCTGAAACCCTTAGGCTCAAGAGTAATTTATCTCCTGCCAGAAACTAAAATCATCTCCAAACTGTCCAACAAAGGAGCTGAAGGATTACTCATAGGGTACAATCCACAATTGTTATCCTATAAGCTGATCACAAGTACTGGGAAAGTCTTAGAAACAAAACACGTTGAGTTTCCAAAATCGCATGCTACAACTTTAGATGTACCAGATAATACTGAAACTGGTCCCGATATAGAGTCCACTACTCCTTCACTCCCTACGACCAACCCTGCGTCTGAACCCATTATCTCTATACCTACCAAAGAGAAACCGTTAATTTCTGATATAGCTAGCTCAACCACCTCCAAATCCGATGATTCTGACCAGAAAATTCAAGATTCTCTCCGTCCACAATTGAGAGATTGCAACACAATTAAAGCTCCGGAACGATATGAATACTACCAATCTTTTGAAGTTCCAACCAACATATACATTGCTCTCAAAAGTCCAGAATGGGTACCCTCCATTTAAAAAGAATTAGCAACAGCTGAGGATCTTGACGTATGGGAAGAAGCTGACAAAAGTGAAGTGACAAATCCCCTAGACACGACCTGGACCTTCAGACGTAAGCAGAATCTCCACACTGGCGAAATCACCCTTAAGTCCAGAGTTTGCGTCCAAGGCTTTAATCAAAGGTATGGGGTAGATTACCTCGATACGTTCGCGCCTACAGGAAAAATTGCATTGCTTTGTGCTCTTCTTGCCTACTCAGTGGACAAAAGATTACCCATCCTACAATTTGATGTCAAGGGGGCCTTTCTTCACGCACCGTTAGACAAAAAAGTTTATATCAAAACTCCCGCTGGCTCCAAGAGAACCTGCAAGTTCCTTAAGCTCAAGAAGTTGTTATATGGTTTAAAACAGGCACCCCTAAATTGGTACAAAACCTTGGTTGATTGGATTAAGGGCAATGGATTCCACAAAAGCAACTCTGATCCATGTCTGTACCTTCACAAAGACGCGATCACCAGCCTGTTTTTCCATGTCAATGACTTGGTTGTAGTAGGGAATTTTGAAAAGTTTAAGTCCGTCTTTCTAGCCAAATTCAAAGACTCCTTGGCCCACGAAATCAATACCCTACTGGGAATGAAGGTTGACAGAGATGAAAACTCAATCAGTATATCCTTGCCCAATCATATTAAGAAAGGTCTTGAAGAAATGGAACTCACCTCTGCAAAACCATTGAATAACCCTTGCACACCAGGATTGCACCTGCTACCAGCTACAGATGAGGAAATTGCCAAATTCAAGGAACTTAAAATTAACTATAGATCCCCCATAGGATGTTTAAACTACATTGCCAACCTTGCGAGGCCTGATATTAGTTTTGCCGTTTCAAGCTTAGCTCGTTTCTACAAACGACCAGGAATCAAACACTGGCATGAGGTAGTGCGCGTATGGCAATATCTGGCTCATACCATCGACTTCAAGCTGACGATTAAAAGCAGAACTGCTGAAAATCAACTCGTGATATATAGTGATGCCACCTGGGATGACGACCCGGACTCCAGATTCTCTCAGTCTGGTCTTCTATGTTTGTTCAAAGGCAGTCCGATCTACTGGACTAGTCATTGCCAACGCAGCATCGCCCACTCCTCTACAGAATCAGAGTGTAACTCACTGTCAACCGGTCACCTGGAAGGCAAATGGTTACACCACCTATTGAGCAAGCTATGGAGAGAATCTCTGAACCCCCCCAATACACCTCATCGACAACAAGGGTCTTGAAGATAAACTCAAGAAATTTGGCACAAAATCTCATGCGAAACATATTGATATCAAGTTAAAGAGCTTACAAAACGACCTCAACAATGGGAAAATCCACGTCAAACTTATTGGATCGCATCAAATGTTGGCTGATGCTCTAACAAAAGCTGCTAGTAGCGCTGCTGTAAAACGCTTGGCTGAGTATGTCAACTCTTGAACTCTCTTGATGTAGAGTTGAGCGGGCGTGTTGTTTATCTGATTGACATCCTCCCTTCTTTCTTGTCCTTCTTCTCTTCTGTCTTTCATTTTCTCTGTTCCTCCATTATCTCTGGTTCTTTTATACTTTCTTTTCTTCCTTAACTACTGTCGCGCCCACTGTGCGCTCTATCTGTTACGTTGTACCCAAAACTATCCGGGGATCCCCGCAGTACTCTTTATTTCCAATTCCGTCTCATGAGATCTATCCTTGACTTCAACATTGCAACCATCTTGATACTCACCTTGGTGACTCAACTGTTCTCACTCTCAACTCGCCAACAACTTGATCACCATCATCCGAAGAACTGTACATCTCTCAACTAATCCAACTCTACATCAAGACTCATATGAGATCTCAATTTATTCCTATAGCTCTATCTTTGGTACCGGTCGGATCAGTCAACAGCGTCACAAGATCTCTGTCCAAAGTCCTGTAAATCTTGTCTGCTACTCTTTCCTTCATTGTCCTAATCTGATCTTAGTCTCACTCACTTAATGCTCTTTGCCAGTTAGTGTTGCCCTAGTTCTGCTAAGTCTGTTCATAGGCCATAATCCCTATCTGCAGAATAGTACTCTGTGTTGGTGTTTTCTATCTTCTGTTCCAGTTTATTGTCTGTTATCTGTTAGACTCTTACCTTTCTTTATTCTTGATCCAAATCAGCCTGGTCTAGGTTCTACAGATTCTTTCAACTCTTTCACAATAAAGTGACAAGAGTGATCATCTGATGAAAGTGATGAAGAGATAAGAGCAATAAGGTGATCAGAGTGATCAAGTGATGAGAGAAATAAATTGATGAGAGTGATCAAGTGATGAGAGCAATAAAGTGATGAGAGCAATAAAGTGATAAGAGTGATCAATTGATGAGAGAACTAAAGTGATGAGAGTGATAAAGTGATGAGAGCAATAAAGTTAGGTCAGGGCTGGCTGTGTTGAGTTCTTTGGTCTGGTTAAGGAAATTGGAGTATTGGAGAGTCAGTTCTTACAGATATAGGATAGCAATGAAGAGATGAGATCAATAAAGTGACAAGAGTGATCATTTGACAAGAGTGATGAATAGATGAGAGCAATAAATTGATGAGAGTGATGAAGTGATGAGGATAGTGATCCAATGAGAGTTGGCTGGATGTGATGAAAGCAATAAAGGGATGAGAGTGATGAAGTGATAAGGATAGTGATCCAATGAGAGTTAGCTGGATGTGATGAAAGCAATAAACGGATGAGAGCAATGAAGTTATAAGGATATTGATCCAATGAGAGTTATCTGGATGTGATGAAAGCAATAAACGGATGAGAGTTATGAAGTGATCAGATCAGGATAGTGATCCAATGAGAGTTAGCTGGATGTGATGAAAGCAATAAAGTGATGAGAGTGATGAAGGATATTGATCCAATGAGAGTTAGCTGGATGTGATGAAAGAAATAAAGGGATGAGAGTTATGAAGTGATTAGGATAGTGATCCAATGATAGTTAGCTGGATGTGATTAAAGCTATAAATGGATGAGAGAGATGAAGTGATAAGGA
The DNA here is from genome assembly GCA_025617555.3 of Puccinia polysora. Classification (NCBI taxonomy): domain Eukaryota; kingdom Fungi; phylum Basidiomycota; class Pucciniomycetes; order Pucciniales; family Pucciniaceae; genus Puccinia; species Puccinia polysora. Next base: position 9,095,943 of record CM062637.1, on the reverse strand, counting down.
TAGTGATCCAATGAGAGTTAGCTGGATGTGATGAAAGCAATAAACGGATGAGAGCAATGAAGTTATAAGGATATTGATCCAATGAGAGTTATCTGGATGTGATGAAAGCAATAAATGGATGAGAGTTATGAAGTGATCAGATCAGGATAGTGATCCAATGAGAGTTAGCTGGATGTGATGAAAGCAATAAAGTGATGAGAGTGATGAAGAGATGAAGAGCAATGAATCAAATTTTTTTCTGATGAGGTTGGAGTTAGAAGGAGGTGGGAAGCCAGGGGTGGATGACATGGACAGGTGGTGGAAGCCTTTAAATACTTTATTTGAAAAAAACCCACTTATTTCCAGGTAGCTCTGACACGTCAGATGTGAAATAAGTGGGCTTTTTGATTTTTAATGGCGGGTTTGCTTAACTCTGATACGCCCTAATATTTTCATAATTTTTTAAGAATAAGCAAGAAACTTTAGAGATTCTTCACACCACCCCAATTCCTCAGCTTCATTCATTTTGTTTCTTCTTTTCTTGATTATCTTGTATAGATTTATTTTCTTCTCAATAACTTTAACAGGAGAGGATTTTGAACTATTTGAATTATTCCAGGGTATATCCATAAGGCCTCAGACCAGCTTGGAAGAATTCCAGAAATCATCTGAAACAAATGGGCATAGATTTTCACCTATTCAAGCCTTTAGCCACCAATTGAATTCATAAACTGTTGGGTGGTCAAGTCTGGAAAACATTGCTAATCATCCAAAATCTTATTGATTTAAACTTTAAAGGGTCACTCATAAACCTAACTTGAGTATTTCAACAGACCAAAATTTATCAATCAATTCTTGAAGGCATGAAATCAACAAATAAAATAAAAAATAAAAAATAAAAAATAAAAAATAAAAAATAAAAAATAAAAAATAAAAAATAAAAAATAAAAAATAAAAAATAAAAAATAAAAAATAAAAAATAAAAAATAAAAAATAAAAAATAGAAATTTTGAAATCCACAAATTTTTGAATAGTTCACACCCTTCATGCATTTTTTTTTGTCAGTAATAAAGAGAAAATGAACTCAAAACTTTAAATTAATGAATTTAATAATGAAAATGAAACCTATATTCCTCTTGAAATATTTTTCAGAAAAAAAGAATCAAAGACATCAAAAAAAAAGTGATCAAAAATTTCTATTTTATTTGTATTTTCATTTTCTGTAAAGAATTATAGCATGTGATTATGAAAGATTGTTATCCTAGTGGTCAGTATAATGTTTGAAAAGTTTCAAAGCCATTTCTCAACTAAAAACATCTGTTTGATAAACCCTTTCAAACAAACCCAATTTGAGCATCAATAGTGCCCATACCACCCAGAAACTACCAATTACCCATTATTTGAAGAAGAAAAACAAAAAATCCAAAAAACAAAAAATAGACAATAAAAAACCCCTTTATTCTCCCATAAATTTTAACTTTAGTACAATCCAGAGACTCCCAATGACTCAGTACTCAAGAAGGGGGATCTTGATTTTCATTTGACATCTTTTAATTACTGGGGAAAATTTTTTTTGCCTTGAGGGTGTATGGATCAAAGGATTTTGGAATATATACTGGAGGATTCAGTCACCAATTGAGTTAGTATGGATGTTTTTGTTTTGTTTTTTTTGAATGGAATTTATTACCTGATATATTTTTTTAAGACTCAAAATCAAGTCCACACTTTATCCAGTTCATCTTCTGGGTATTTTAATTTAGTTCATCTCAAAAGTTCAGTTAGGAAGTGAAAAATTGTTTTTTTGAATGGGGGAGTGCATCTTGAAACTGTTAAGGGTACTGTATGTACATACATAAAGTGGCTTGCAAAAAGTTGTGGGACTGTTTGAAAATGAAGCCACGCCTGGGTACTTCATACAATGTAGATCAATCCTGGGGTGTCTTTATTCTTGTTTTTAACAACCCATCTTTTGGGCTCCCACTCCAGTTGACCAATTTCCACATTTCCAGCCACTTGTTTTTTTGAGACCAATTTCTGACTAATTGATTGATTGAAAAAAAAACCATGGTAAGTGAGTTCTTTGAAACCTTATTCTTATTCTTGATCTTTGATTCTTATTCATGGGTTCTCTTTTTGAAATATAGTCTTCTTTGTTTGATTGGTTGTTTCAGACAATCAAGATGTTCAAACAATCAGAGTAGGGCATATGGTCTTTCAAGCTTGTTTGGGAATCCACCCAAATTATCTGGTTTTTTACTAAAGTGTGCTGGGTGCTCTGTAAATCCAGCTTTGCACATAGCCAAGTGCAAGTTGGCACACAGCCAAGTTTGGGTGGGCAGGAGAGAGCTTGACTTTGCCAACACCCAAGAAAATTGGCCACGCCTGCCAAATCAATAAATGGGGAGTGATATTACATAATATGTAAGGCCTCTTGATTATTTCCAACTTTAGAAGAGCCAATTGCATTGAAGAACTCAATCATCTTCATCTCACCCCACAAACTTGGTTCACAATCTCATCTGCCATCAGATTTTTAATTGGATTGTCAAACAACAAGTTGTCCAGCCATAATCAACTATCCAAGATCATAGCTTCCATCCTCAGCTCACCCATCTTCATCAATCATGACCAGATTGATTGAACTATCCCTGCTCATGAGCCACAGCCTGATTTGATTTGATCCTTTGCTGGTCTACTACTAGCCTTTCAAATTTTTACCAAGCTCTAGAATTGGGACAATCAAATTCAATGTTTGATTGAGGCTTTTTTCTCCAAACAGGAAGTTCCAATCAAGATAAATACCTTTGATTCCAGATCATTTGCAAACTATACCAGCTACCACACAAACAATTTTGATGAAAAAAGTTCTGTTGATTAGCTTTGATAGTCCAAATTATTTATACTTAGGGGAGAAAGCTAGCAGGGGGGTTCCAACAGTTTGGCTTTGGCCAATTGGAACGTGGCTGTGTGACAAGATCCGCAGTGAAAACTGATGCAGAAATCAGGCCCGCTGGGCACTGCGCCATGTAGGACTTGGTAGTTTTCCCAGATTAGCTTTAATTACCATAACTCCAATGGTCCTAATCAATTTTAGAACAATGTAAATCACCTCAACTCCAATTCAACCTCAGACCAATTTAACCCCAGGCATCTGAAGGAACCTCACAGTGTAAAAAGAGAAGAGAACTTGAAAGATATGAACATCAGATAAATAAAAAGCTTGAATGAAAATTTTTCATTGGTTTCCATGACTTCCAACCTATCTCTTTCAAAAGTTTCACCACCATCTTACCAAGCAACTCATAAATCCAACATTGATCAAAATTTATTTGTATTCAATTTTAGAAATCCTCAATATCAATGTTTCTTTCATGAAAATCATTCAATTAAATCCTCACTCACACCCTCATAAAGAAGAAAAAATATCAATGGTACTGAATCTTTCAAATTTTTCTTTTTCCCTCCAGCATGTTTTTTGATTGTTTTGTGCTTTTAAAGAATTTCTTTTTTTTCCTTAAAAAAGTATTGTTTGATTTTTTTTTTAAAAAAATGATTGTCTTATAAGTAAATTAAAGATGCTTAAATAACTTATCCCATGATTAAAATTGAATAAATTTGTTTTTTTGAGCAATGGTTTCAGCTTGAAATGCATACCTGAAAATAAATTGGCTGTTTTAGGTCAATCAGTATGATTATTTTTTTGCCTACCCACTATGCATATATATTTTAATCATATTTTGATTCAAGTCTTAAATAACTGGGTTTGGTTTAAAATTCTTCCTTTGTTGATTGAGGCTGTCATGAGGTTTGATCTATGACACTCTAACTGACTGTAAAGTTAAATTATTGTTTCTTTAAACTCAAAGGATTTGTCAGATCTCTGTATTACTCAAATCAACACTCACATCATGAAATAAAATTTACTCAGAGATCAAAAACCATCAAACTGAAGTGTTGAATCCATAGTTGATTTTCCAATCCCTCAACCTTCATCAATTCCAGATTGACTTGCTTGGAATTAGGACTGCATATCTACCTTAATAGTGATTGGAACTTGGTAATATTGAAGGCAGTTTTTGCCTGAATTTGAATCATACAAGTCCCAACACCTTAATGAACATTTTGGAAGCCATAGATACCACCTTTAGATCTCAAAATATGATCTTAGTTTTTGGTTATTCCTTCTCTTGCACTCCTTATTGCAATTACTGATACCCAAACAGGTCTGAACTGGAATGTTTCTCATGCCTCTTTAAAGCATCTACAATTGTAGTCAATAACTTTTTGATATCTAATCCCTTGTTAGCCAAAAAAAATACTAATCAAGGCCCTTTACAGAGCACACCCTCCAATTGAACTCTGCAAAGTTTCTTGCCACCTACCTAAGGAGCTGGGTCATCTAGCCATGCACCATCAAACCTCCATGTAATCAACTTTTATTTTCCAGGAAATCCCAAACAATGTCCAACAATCTACAGCACCAAACTTTGATCAACATAAACAAATCACCTTCAACCAACCAACCAAAACCATGAGAATCCCAAGCCTCCAAAATTAGTTCCCCATCCACATCCAACCCTCTTTTGGCCATCAAAAAGGCATGCTCAACATTGGGATCAAGCTCCACAAAGCCAACCTGAGAGCCAAAAGAAAAAAACAAAGAGCTAGAATTGAGCTGCAAAGGGTGGAAGGCCATTTAAAACTCATGAAAGATTATTTCAAAAAAAATGCAAGATACAGCAAATCCATGTTTGAAGCAGATTTAGGATGATCAATTCACTATTTGAACACTTGATGAATGACTTGGGAGCCCATTGAAACTACTGTATTCAAAGAATAGTATGATTTTTCTCTTTTTTTTTGTTTTATTTTATTCTTATCTATTTTTTGGGTTTCTTTTGAATTGATAAAAATACTGATATAAAATAATTTTTTTCTTTATCTTATTGAAATTTTCCTTTTCATGTAGGATTTCTGTGGCTAAGTTGGCCTCTCCCCTCATCAAAAACTCACCAGTACCATTTTCCAACTAGCATATGGTCTCCCAGCTGATGTAACAGATGAATATGTTCAAATTGGAGAGAGTACAGCTCTTTAACACCTGAAGATCATGACGTTTTAGATATCTATGAAAAAGAATATGTTGGTGCTCCAACAGATGATGAACTCAAAGTGATTATGAAAGAATATGAGGATTATTTTTTTCCTGGCTTTCATGGAAGTATTGATGGAATGCATTGGGGCTTGAAAAATTGTGCCCAGGATTGAGCTGGTCAGTACCAAGGAAAGGAAGGAGCTTCTAAAATGGTTTTAGAAGCAATGGAATCCCTCAACTTAATAATATGGAACTGTTGTTTTGCTTCACATGGAACTCATAATTATATTAATGTAGTTCAAAATAGCCACATCTTGTAGCACTTTCTGGATGGTATGTTTTAGGTCTTTTGTTTGTTATTTTTCATAATCACTGCATTTTTTCCTTTTGGGTTATTTGCTGACTCTGATACAATTATAGTTTATTTTCATTTATAGGTTCAGCTTCCAATGTAAATTTTGAGGGGAACAACAACCAATATTCCTATGGTTACTATTTATCAGATGGAATATACCCCGGTTGGCCATTTTTTGTCAATTCATATCAACCAACTCATGATAATGCCACCAAAAATATCAACAGCCTCCAAGAAAGTTCAAGGAAAGACATAGAATGTGCATTTGGATTTTTTCAGAGTAGGTTTGCTATTCTTACTCAAGCCAGTAGATTATGGTTTAGGAAAGACATCATAAAATTTATGAAATGCTGTATAATTCTCCAAAGGATGATTTTAGAGGAGAGGTAACCAGGTGATCCTTTTCTAAATAAGTTTTCTGATATTTCCCATAATAATTCCAATTTCATTTTGAAACCACATTTTCATGGTCCTCATTTATTTTATTCATTTCAAGCCCATAGTCAAAACCCTTATAAACTTCATGATTCTACATTCTTTTTTCAGCTCATGAATGATTTGAAAACTTACAATTGGATGAAAAGAGGGCTCTCAAATCCAACTTAGAATTCTTCTTTGTTAATAGTTTGGAAAAAAATTGTTTCAAGGTTTTTTGTATTATTTTCATCTGTCAGATGTAAAATCAATCTACTTCAAAATGTTTCAGAAAATCAAAAACAGAATTTTTTTCCAAGCTAAAATGTTTTTTTTTGAAGTGATATCAAAAAAGAAAAAAAAAAAAAAAAAAAAAAAAAAAAAAAAAAAAAAAAAAAAAAAAAAAAAAAAACTCAAAATTTGTATATTTTCAAATTTGACCCTCTTTGAGTTGTGTTCTCACTATCTTTTTCAGAACCCTCAAAATTTCCTTGCTCTCATTTTCAGGGAAGCTTTATTCAGCCTGAAGAATAAACAACAAATGCCCCAGCAATACCTTCATGTCTGCCTTTTTGGCTCCCAACTCAAAAAATTGTTCTGCCAAGTCATTTTTTCTTGCTGCAATTTTATTCTTCTGGTTGCCGATGCTATTAGTGGCAATGAGGACCCCAAGCATCAAAGGATTGCTTCAAGCTTCAAAATTTGTTTCCAAAGGCATTTTTTTCTTTTTGGAGGCCTTTTCTCTGGGAGGTTGCATCAGGTGCTGGTTGGAAAGCAAAGGTGAGGATGGGACACCAAAACTGGGTGTCCCAGGGTGATTGCTGCTGTGAGCAGAACTTAAATCTCCAATCCATTTTGGGTGGTTTCTCAGTATCTCCCACGCCAATTCAAACTTGAAATATTGGCCTTTGGTTTGCTGGCAATAGAGCTCTTTTGTGTTTTGCATCCAATCCATAGGGCTGGAGCCACTTGGAGGTGAGTGTTTTATCATTCAGTAGATTTCCAAGAAATTGTGAATTGCAGTTTCAAAGTTGGACAACCTATTTTCAAATAAAAAAAAGAAAAGTAAGAGCAAACAATTGGAAAGCAGAATGCTTCAAAAAAAAACCTAGTGCATATACATTCCCAGTTGCAATAGGTGGTTTTGAGGGTGTTCATGGGCTGGTTTGGCAAAAAAAATGAGTGAACATACCAGACCCACCAGCAGGCAGGTCTTGGTGGGTTGGGTCAGCTATCCTCAAAGCCCCACCCAAGCCTGTGATGGGCCGCTTGAGGCAGGTCTTGGCAGGCTGCCAGCAGTTCATGAGGCCATATGGTTTTCTCCTCAATTTCTCAATCAAATTTTGATGGTCTTGAGGTTCTAACAAGAAATGTAGACAGTTGATCAAGTTCTTGAGGGGGTTGTTTGGTCATTGGTCTGGTATTTTGGTGTCTGGGATGGTTTGTTTTTTGAACAAGGGATTGGTTGCAATGGCAAGAGATCAAGAGGAGATTGGAGGAAAGAGTTTTTAGTTTCACAACTACAGAGTTTTCCCAATTGGGAAAGCTCACTTCTGTTGTGATTTAGTTTCTTTAGGGTGACTACATAAACTTTACTACAATTTTTGAAAGCAGTCCTCCAGCAGCATGCAAGCCATCCCGGGTTGAACATACAGAAATCAAACAAACCCATAAAAAGAAAAAGGGGTACCCACGGGTCAACCCACTGTCTAAGAGAACCAAGAAAATCCATACCTGCAGCCGTGGCAGCTTGAGGAGGGTTGTTTCAATAAAAGCTTTTTCTGAAACCCCTCTACCCAAGCCCGGATAGGTAACCACTGGGTCTATGTATTCTGCCAGTCGGCCCAACCCATGAACACCCTGAGGCAGTTTTTCTGTTTCTGTTGAAGTCCTCTTCAACTTTTTTGTAGAAGACAATCCCTGATTGATTGGTTGCAAATTATTTGTCCTTGCTTATGTGTATCTACAATCAAGCCAGCTGTTCCTCTTCTTGAGTGGTCCTGTTTGGTGTCCTTTTCTTCTTTGAGCCTTCTTTTTTGTGAGAAGAAAGTGATTTATGAGATGAGAACAATTGAAATTCAACAATTGAAATTCCAGGGTGACTGGGGGGAAATCATTGTTTGGTTTGTTGAAGGTTGTTTTTTTGATGTTTTGTATTTGTTTCAAGGGTGTTGGTTGTGGTGGATGTGTTTGCCAATCAAAGGGGGGATATGGGAGGGAGGATGTGGATGGGGATTGGGGAGGGATGTGGGAGGGGGGACAGGGATGTTAGATTGGATGGGAGGGTAGGATATGGCAGATGGGGAGTGGATGTATAAAGTGTATGGGGAAGGAAGAAATAAAGGGGATTAGATATACCCATATTGTACATATTTACTGTCTATCCCATTTAAATCCCACCAAAGGTCCGGCTTAGCAAGCTCCATAACTGTTTCTAACTTTGTTGATGTGGGGCTGGAGTTATGGAGCTTTCTTGTAAGTGAGGGTCTATTTTTGCCATGGTTGTGGACCCCATTTGTTAGTTTCACCTATTTAGCAGGGTTTAAAAGCAAAATTTCAGATTCTCTTATGTTAGAATAAGAGAATAGCAGCAAACAACTATATTAAATCAATGTTTACTGACAATAATGTCCAAAAAGCACCACCTATGTCATATCTGGTAATTTTGATCCAGATCTCATAACAGATATGATTTCACAAAATTCACTGACCTTACCTATTTTTTACCTATTTCATAATTGTTTCTTTATTGTATATGACTGGACAAACTTCTGTATTCCTTGTTTCCTGTTTAAAGAATGGACCATTTTTAAACAATAGTTTTTCCCCCATTGCTTCTAACCACTGGTTTGGGGGAATTTACTCTTATAGGTGCCTTACTCTTAGAAGCAGTCCAATATTATCAAGAAGCTAAGACCGCTGCCTTCATATTCTTTTATCAGGTTCACACCCAAAAATTCACATGGTAGCAAGAGAGTACAATCCCAATACAACATTATGTCTCCAGTCCAGTCAACAAATAACCATTCTCTAGTCCTGCTCCAACCTCTGCCCCATTACCAATTATGTCTACAAGCTCATCTAATTACCCAGCTTTTACCACCCACTCAATATTTTGTGAGAAAAAAAAATAAAAATTCTGTTCCCAATCCTGAAAACACAAAAAAAGACTGAAATTCAACCAAGAAATGCTCAACCTACTATTAAAAAATAAATTTTCCAACAAAATCAAAGACCATAACTATCTGCCATGGTCACAAGCTGTTACAATACCCCTAAGATCCATTGAACTTGAAAAATAATTAATCTCAGACTCACCTCACTCAGAAATATTCTCACCACTGTACCATAATGCAGTCAAATTTCTTCTCAGTTCCTGTCTCTTTAGCCAACTAGGCTCCTGCAATGTTTCAAGCCTTAAATCAAGGGCTTTATCAACCCCAGGATTAGCCTCATTCAAAAATCTGTCTGCTATCTGTACTACCCTAAAAGAATGAAATTCCAAAGACTAGTAGGAAACTATTTGATCTCAAAAAACATTTAAACTCTCTAAAACAAGGACCCGCAACATCTATAAGAGAAAATCTCAACAAATTTGAAATGATCAAATCTCAAATCCAAAAAGCTGGTGGATTAATAGATAAAGAGTCTGTGATTTTCTACACCCTTCTTGAATCAATACATCCCAGATTCAACAGCAATAAAAAATCAATAGCCAGATTCTTATTCCCTTTGACATATGATAGAGTATTTGAAGAACTCCTTGAAACACAAAAATTTGCACCCTTCCTCTCAAGTGCTTTGCGCATACCCAAAAAAGCTAATGCCACCCAAAAAAAAAGTTGAATAAAATTTACAAAGGAAAAATGCTTTGGTCCACACCCCCCAAACTATGCCATGCCAAAAATTAAGCCAGTCAAAGTGCCTGGGTAGAAAAGAAAATAATCCAGGGATTAGAGAGGAGACCTACCCAATTGGTTGAAATCTAAGTCTAATTTGCAAGCAAATCTGGCCACAATTTTGGAATTCCCAATTCCTGGAAACCCAATAATCCTAGGGAAGTTCAGTAACAACCTGATGGAGCTCAAAATATCACCCAAGGTTAGAAGAATCCATGCATTCCAAACCAATCCTGGAAAAAACACTGAAATAATGCACAACCAATTTTCCCACATAAATCCAGACTGTCAGAACTGGATGATTTCAGCTGTAGAAATCAAATCATCCCCTATCAAACCTTTCTACTGTGATACTTGTCAACTAGCTGAAGACCATAGAACCCCACACAAGAAAGAGAGGAGATGCAGGACACAACCATTGGAGAATGTTCACCTAGATCTAAGTAGTATCATCTGAACAGACTCCATTTTTTCATACTATGCACTCTTCACCAACAACTCCACCTTTTATAGAGTGGGTTTTCCATTATTATCCAAATCTAAATACAATGCCTTAGAAGCAATTAAATTATTTATAGCCAAATCAGAGCGCTGTTGTAGTCCAAACATGTCCTATAGCCATCAGACTCACTTTTCCAGTGTAACAACAGCTCAACCTAGATCTAAGCAGTATCATCTGAACAGACTCAATTTTTTCATACTATGCACTCTTCACCAAAAAATTCACCTGTTATAGAGTTGGTTTTCCATTATTATCCAAATCTAAATACAATGTCTTAGAAGAAATTAAATTATTCATAGCTAAATCAGAGCGCTGTGGTAGTCCAAACCTGTCCTATAGCAATAAGACTCCCTTTTACAGTGTAACAACAGCTCAAAACCTCAAATAAACCTCAGAAATGGATTCTACATCCAAAATAACCTATATTCACTCAGCCAAATTAGCAGCCTATCCCTCATGGATTAGAAGATACAGCCCAAGAACCCTTCAACTGTGGCAAGCTCATACCCAACCAGGTGTCACAGCTCTGTAGAAGGCATAAAGACAGACCTTGCAAACCCTCAAGTACATACCAGTAACAGCTTACCCTCAACACCAGAACCATACAACAACCCTGTCACCTCAGCCAGAATACAGCAATGAAGATACAGGAGGTAGTGCAACTAGTTCAGCTCCTGTCACCTCACCCAGGATGCATTCAAATACACCTACACAAGGCTATGCAGAAGTATACAGGACATTATAGGCAAGAATAAGTAGAACCAGTCTCAACCAGTTCCAAACAAACAAGAAAATACACATACACAATACTATGCAGAAGTATACAGGACAGTATAGGTAAGAGAAAGTAGAACCAGTCTCAACCAGTTCCAAACACAAAATCAAATACACATACACAATACTATTCAGAATTATAAAGGACAGTGTAGGCAAGAGGAAGTAGAACCAGTCTCAACCAGTTCCAAACAAACAAGAAAATACACATACAAAATACTATGCAGAAGTATAAAGGACAGTATAGGCAAGATGGAGTAGAACCAGTCTCAACCATTTCCAAACAAACAAGCAAATACACATACACAATACTATGCAGAATTATACAGGACAGTATAGGCAAGAGGAAGTAGAACCAGTGTCAACCAGTTTCAAACAAACAAGCAAATGCACATACACAATACTATGCAGAAGTATACAGGCAGTATAGGCAAGAGGAAGTAGAACCAGTCTCAACCAGTTCCAAACAAACAAGCAAATACACATACAAAATACTATGCAGAAGTATACAGGAAATTATAGGCAGGAGGAAATGAAACCAGTCTCAACCAGATCCAAACAAACAAGCAAATACACATACACAAGGCTATGCAGAAGTATAAAGGGCTACCCAGAAATACATACAGGCAGCCAGAACCATTTAGTATCAAACAATCCCAGCACCACACACAAACTTATGTAGTCAGAAGCATGTGATACCCAACAACCCACCAGTACAAGTACCACAGGGCTACCCAGCAATACTTGCAGGAAGGCAAGACCATGCAGCAACAAACAAACCACCAGTCATCCACAGAAATACATGAAGTTAGAAGCAGTACCAACAAACAAACCACCAGTAATGCACAGAAATAGACAAAGGTAGAAGCAGTAGCAGCAAACAAACCACCAGTAATGCACAGAAATACATGAAGTTAGAAGAAAGTGGCACCAAAAAAACCACCAGTGGAAGCACAGCAACACATGTAGTTATAAAAAAGTAGCACCAGACCAACCACCAGTACTGCACAGGAATATATTGTATCTGCACTTCACAGCAGTTTATGCAGGGCTGTGCATGCATTAAACCCCTGTACCAGCTTTTTCCAACCAGCAGAAATGCCTCATGTAACTTTAAAAGCCTTTTCCAACCAGCAGAAATGTTGCATGTAATTTTATCTCACTGTTCCTCACCAGAACAGGGAGAACCCTCAGGGGCAGCCTTGAGCACCCCTGGGGGCAGGAATTTTCTATTTAAGGAGGGCCTCTCTGCCCTATCCAAGTTGTACCATCTCCCATCACCCATCTCATGCCATCTGGCCACCTACCACCCATCACCCACATATCAAGCACTCACCTACCACCCATCACCCATCAGATGCCATCTGGCCTACTAGCACTCACTTACCCCAATCCAACCCATCCATCTGTGGTACCTACCCAGATAAATATTATTAGTGAACCAATTATAAAGAAACAGGAAATTAGAAACCAAGTTATAACACATCTTTAACCAGTTAAAACAACCCACCAGGTGCTTGAATAAGGGTTCTTCTGTGACCTAAATATTCAGCACAAGATTAAAGAAAAACCACCCCCTTTAATTAATAAATAACCCTTACAAAGAAAGAGAGCACAACAAAAAGAAACTACCAACCTTTCCTCTACCCAGCCCCCTGTGGGTAAACCCATCCTTGGGTCCCCTCCTGAACCATCCCTTTGATAAAACCCTTGAACCCTTTAATATTGGGATATTGGTTAAGATCAAACATATCTGATCAATAAATAACCAATAACCCAATACATCTGGTCTATTCTTCAACAAAAACCTACCAATAGCAATTAATAACTCATCTAGTTCTGATCTGAGACCTATATTAATTCTCAAAGAAACCAGCCATTAATTTAAATAAATTATTGCGCAGACTTACTATAGTACTAGAAGGGAAGGCAATTTAAAACCACTCTTAGTTTTACTAATACTCTAAAGGAGTAGAAGTAATACTGGATTCCCCTTCAAGGACTTCCAGCAAGCTATTTTCTACTTTATTTATATAATCCCACAGGAGTCCCTACAGTGCCAAATTGGAAACCAAATTTTCAATCTAAAAATAGATGGAGGAACAGAGTTTAACAGTTTTGAGGTTATGAGCTAACTCAAGGCCCTGTGTATCACCACTTGAGTAAATGCCCCATATACACCAGAAAAAAATGGTGTGGCCAAAACTAGTAATCAAACCATTATTGAGAGGGCACAAGCCCTAATTATGCACAGTGGCACACCCCCTAAATTCTGGTGAAATGCTGTTCATACAGCCATCTATTTGACTAACAGAACCTTTTCTAATTTAATCCATTTCTGAAATGTCACCCCGTTTGAGCTCTGATTAAAATATAAACCTTCAGTGGACCACATAGAATTATTTGGGTATAAAACTCACCTATTAATCAGAAAGGCACTTAGAGACAATAAATTTAGTCAAGTAGCTGTTGAATTCATATTAATAGGATTCACTGATGAGAACAGGAACTTCATTTTCTACGTGCCTGAACAAAATACCACAAAGACATCCTGTGACGTGACTTTTGAGGAAAAACAATTCCTGTTCAATGAAATAAACCCTGACACACAACCAGAAGTGGTACTCTAAATTTTTCCAACTGATCAAATTGATGAACCTCTTACCCACACTTCCATCTCTCCAGATACAACATCCAATAAAACAAAGCACCTCATACTGACTCTGCGACCACGACCAGCTCCACCCAGCATGCTGCAAGACACCTCCAATCCCAGTAAAACAAAACCTGAAAACACATTGAACCCTGGCACCTGTCCACCATACACAAGAACCAGCAACCTTTTTAACTGACCCCAAGTCAACTACAACAACATTATACACCTCTCAACTGAATTCTGTGCCTTGACCAACCTGATTGCCCTCATTGTTCAAACTCCTGACCCAACTTCCTACTAAAATTCTGCCCACAGAGACAGTGCTCCTGACTGGTTCAAGTCTTTTGAAAAAGAAATTAACTCTATGGAGATTTGTGGTGTGTTCAAATTAGTAGACCAACCAACACACAAGAAATTAATTGAAGGAATATGACTATTTAAATCAAAAGATGTGTCACACAACCACCCCACGTACTATAGGGCAATTCTTAGATGATTGTGAGCACAAAGGAATACCAAGTGAAAGGGCAAGTGCAAATAGCAAGACCCAGTTGAAAAGTGCAAACTTGGTTATGCCACTCAACAAACGGCAAGATGAATGGAATGTGTTCCGAAGAAGGAAACTCAACCTGAGTCCAATGTGATAACTAGGTTTCAGCAAAATGCAAGAACGTATGAAATTAACTGACTGAGGAGACAATCATCAGGCAAGGGGATAGCCCTTATAAGGTAATCCAAAGTGACTAGATACAAACTGGTGATGAGCTAACTACAGTTGAAGCGGTGAGGCAATGAATGAAAGGAACGGGATAGGAAATGAAGCAGTGATATAGATCCAAGGTCTTAGCATAAGTTCAAGACAATAGAATCTGAGCGTACAATTGCATGACGAATTGGGATAGGAGCGAGTGACGTTGAAGGTAATGCAAATGAGAGGTAATAGTGTATGCAGGGTAGGGACTAGTCCAATTGCAAACTATACAGTAGTGATGGCTTGGTTAGACGTAGATGCAAACTAACAAACAATGTGTGACCAAAGATGGAAGTCCAAGGCTGTTGATTGGCCAGGGAAGGAGATTGGATCTCATAATGGATGGCCAACCGGTATGGAGTTAACCGCAAAGTTTGCAAGTATATACTGAGTTGGTTGCCGAGATTGGAAGGTCAGCGCGAGCCAGAGGAAATAGCGGATTGCACCATTGATGTTGTGCTTTTATTTGTGTCACGCTTTTAGACTGAGTTAGATGGTACTGAGGAGAGGACATGTTGAAGTGGTGAAGACAATAATCCTTAAGTGCAAAGCGTGACAGTTGCCCAGGTATAAAGACGCGAGCTCCTGGGAGCGTTCAGGTAAATTTTCCCATTGATTTCAAGTTGTTTAATTATCACTGTATACCCTTATACGTTATTTAATTTATTACCCAATAGATTTATAAATTTTATAAAATGTTGTCATTGTCATCCCGCTGTTGCAAAAACTGTATTTGCCGCAACGAGCGATGTATTCCTAGTACTGCCGTCCAAGGCCTTTGAGGCAAATGCGAGCAATGTTGCCTTGCCAAGGTGGAATGCAACTTCCCTATAAATGTCAAGTTGGCTGTCAAGGGTCCTTTGGAATCATTGAGGGAGATGCGAAGTTGTAGGTCCGCGCCAAGGGTTAATTACAAGATACCACCATTGCTGGAGATCAAATACTTGGGGACTCAAGTTCCTGGTGAGTACTAATCTTGACTGACTAATGAAATTGAAATAGTAACTAATTGTTTGCTTGTTTGCTAGTGTTGCCCCGTTTTCAAAGATATACTACCAACACACCACCACCACCACCACCTTACTGGGGACCGCCGACTGAAATCCCGGGGCCCCAGATGAATGCCAAGGTTCAAGGCAAGGTGTCCGGTGCGGAACCGGTAGGAGTTATAACCAAGGAAGCGAGGGAGGGGGAAGAAAACAAAGCAGAAAGAGAAGCGGGAAATGGAGGAAACGGAAGTGGAGAAAACAAAGATGGAGTGGGTGAATTAGAAGAAGGGAACGAAGGAGATGGGATGGAAGGAATGGAGGGCCAAGGCGAAGCGGATCGGGTGCGAGTTGTAGGGCCAGTCAAAACAGATGTGAGGCGTCTGACGGACAATATCGGAGAAGGCACGTTGGGTGGCCAAAGGAAGAGAGCTTATGAAGAGCTCTTGGAGGAAGGCGGATGGAATGCTTGGCCAAAGCGAGCTTGGGTTGCAAGATGCAAGGAGATTTTCGAGAGGCACATTGTAACGGAAGTGCTGGTTCTTCAAAGAATGTTGGCATTGATCAATTATGAAGACCTGGATACCTTTTGGTCCATGGTTGCGGAATTGATGGCAAATTGGGAGGATGCAGAAAAAGAAATAAAAGAAACTTTGTAATTAAAATATATATTTTCTTTTTTTTTATTATTATTATTATAAATAGAAATATTATTATAAATTTTTATTATTGTTTTTTTTTTTTTAAAATAATAAAGAATGAAGTTTTTTTATTTAGTATAAATGAAAGGAAAAATGAGAAAAAGAATAACACGGTGAGATGGAGGAATTAACTGATGGAATGATGGTGAAATAAGATGGGGTTAAATGGGATTGAATATAGAATGGAATGGGATTGAGTAAGATAAATGTGGAATGGAATGAAATGGGATTGGATGGGATGAAATGTGGAGTGGAATGGAATGGGATTGGATGGGATGAAATGTGGAATGGAATGGAATGGGATTGGATGGGATGAAATGTGGAATGGAATGGAATGAAATTGGATGGGATTGGATGGGAAAGAATCATGATTGTCAAGGTTTGCAAGGGTAGCTTGCATGGAATTCTCAAATCAGATTGGGTGAATTGCAAAGGTGATGGGCTGGTTCCCATGAGGTGCAATCTTTGTTGGACTGGAAGCCAGACCATTCAACAAGGTATTGAAGTTTTCCTTTGCATAACCTGGAATCCAGAATATGGCTTACTTCCCACTCTTGATGATCAAGGACAGTGACCGGTTCAGGAGGAAGATGATTCTTGCCCGGGTATAGGACTCGAGCTGGCTCTAGGAGAGAAACATGAAAGACCGGGTGGATACCTTGCCATTTTGCAGGTAAAGAAAGTTTAAAGGCGTTAGGGGAGATGACTGATTCTACTTTAAAGGGGCCAAGCTTTCTTTTGGAGAGTTTGCGAGTTGGGCAAGTGCTGCAAATGTTGCGAGCATCAAACCATACTTGATCTCCTACTGCAAAGGTTGGAGCCGAAGTGCGAGATCAGTCTGCTTGCTCCTTATAGCGCTGGTTTGCTTCTTTGAGGTTGGTTTGAAGTTGAAATTGAAGGGATTGAATTTGTTCAAGGTAATCGGTAGCAGGTTGAGAAGGTGCTACGTGAAGGGAATAGAAAGTTGGGTTTCTACCATAAAGTGTTTGGAAGGGTGACTGTTTGGTGGAAGAATGAGTGGAGTTGTTGTAGGCAAATTCGGCTAGTGGGAGCCATTGCGACCAGTCGTCTTGTTGATAGGCAACATACATTTGAAGATATTGTTTGAGAATCTGATTAACTCGCTTGGTTTGCCCATCTGTTTCCGGGTGGTAAGCCGTTGATAAATTGCAAGTAATCTTCAAATGTTGGCATAGCAAGGTCCAGAAGCTTGAGACAAACAGAGATCCACAATCACTAACTATATTATCAGGGAGGCCATGTTTCAAAAATACATATTCTATGAACAAGTTAGCCAAGTCTTCTGAAGAGGCCGTCACATTACTGCGTAAAAATAAAGCCATCTTTGAGAAGAAATCTACTATTACTAGAATAGCATCATATCCACTAGAAGAAGGTAATTGAGAGATGAAATCCATAGACAGCAAGTGCCAAGGACGAGGCGGAATTGGAAGTGGCTGGAGCAGCCCATACTTCCGGTGTTTTGAGGACTTGTTACGATTGCAATCATAGCACGTGCTAACATAGTCTTTTACTTCTTTGGTCATACCAGGCCAGTAGAAGTCTTGTGCAATCAATTGGTAGGTTTTATCCTGCCCATAATGACCAGCAAGCGGAGAATCGTGCCGTGACTTGAAGATATCTAACTTAATGCAAGAATTATCTGGTACTACTATATGATTATTATAAACTAAAAAGTCATTATCATCAATACTGTAACTACTATCTAATAAGTTTGCACTTTTGCAAAGTTCAATGCACTTGGGGTCGTTGCGTTGAGCTTGTTGGAGTTTGGAAGCCAGATCTCGTAAGCAAGCAATGATCAAACTGAGTTGGGAAGATTGGGTTGAGAAGAGTGTCCTAACGTTTTCAGGGTTGTTTTTGGCAAAGGTGCTCCCCCCCTGGGTAAACGTTGTCCCAACATGATAAAGCATCAGGAACTACCGCTTGTTTCCCAGGACGTTATGTGATTGTAAATTGGAACTCGGAGAGGTATTTGGCCCATTGTGCCTGTCTACGTGTGAGGACTTTTGAACTCATGAAATACTTCAAAGAATTATGATCAGTTAAAACCTCAAAGGATTCCATAAGACTCAAAAGGTATGAACGCCATTTTTTCAAGCAATAAATGATTGCAAGAAGTTCCTTGTCATGAATCTCATAGTTAAGCTCTGCAGCGAGCAACTTGCGAGACTTGAAAGCTACAGGATGAAAGAGAGAAGTGGAAGAAGAAAACTGCAAGATTACTCCTGCAATTGCATAGTTGCTTGCGTCTGTTTCTACAATATTGCAAGCTAGCTTGTTGAAGTGAGCAAGTATTGGAGCAGTGGTGAACGCTTTCTTCAGAGCTTTGAACTCCAAAGCAGCTTGTTTGGTAAAAACAAAAGGAGTGTCTTTTTGAAGAAGGTTTGTAAGATTCACGGTTTTTTCGGCGTAACGCGCAATAAACCTTCTATAGAAATTACTGAAACCAAGGAAAACTTGAAGAGATTTAACCAAAGAAGGTGGGGGCCAGTCCAATATGTGTTTGCTCTTGGCTGGGTCCATCAATAGTCCTTGCTGCGAGACTACCACACCTAGAAAATGAAGAGAAGATGAATGGAACTTGCACTTAGAGGCTTTTGCAAACAGGTCATTCTTGCAAAGTTGCTGTAGCACCTCTCGCACATGTGTGATGTGATCTTTGAGGTTCCTTGAGTAGACTAGTATATCATCAAGATATACCACAAGGTATTTACCTACAAGATTGGAGAAAATGTTGTTGAAAAAATGTTGAAAAGTGGAAGGAGGGTTGCAGAGGCCAAAAGGCATGACGGTATAATCATAACTGCCAAACCGGGTTCTCATTGCAGTCAAATACTCATGACCTTCCTTAATGCTGATTAGGTTATAGGCACCTCAACGGTCTAACTTTGAGAAATAAGTAGCTCCATGGAAGAGGGTAAGGAGATGTGACATAGGCGGTACTGGATAGGCATTCTTCTGGGTTACCTGGTTCAGTTTCCTGTAGTCAACACAAAGGCAAAGTCCGCCGTCCTTTTTTGGAACAAATAGGACAGGTGAACTGGTGTTTGAATTGCTTGGTCAAAGAAATCCTTTTGCTACATTTTCCGCAATGTAGTCTTGAAGTGCAATTGATTCTTGCATCAAGAGAGAGTAAACTGGTCCTGGTGCCGGAGGTGGGCCAGTAAGTTCAATCTTGTGGTTGTAAGGAAGTTAGTTAATTTACTGTCACACGACCACCCCACGTACTATAGGGCAATTCTTAGATGATTGTGAGCGCGAAGGAATAGCAAGACCCAGTTGCAAAGTGCAAACTTGGTTATGCCACTCAACAAACGGCAAGATGAATGGAATGTGTTCCAAAGAAGGAAACTCAACCTGATTCCAATGTGATAACTAGGTTGCAGCAAAATGCAAGAACATATGAAATTAAATAACTGAGGAGACAATCATCAGGCAAGGGGATAGCCCTTATAAGCTAATCCAAAGTGACTAGATACAACCTGGTGATGAGCTAACTACGGTTGAAGTGGTTAGGCAATGAATGACAGGAACGGGATAGGAAATGAAGCAGTGATATAGATCCAAGGTCTTAGCGTAAGTGCAAGACAATAGAATCTGAGCGTACAATTGCATGACAAATTGGGATAAGAGCAAGTGACATTGAAGGTAATGCGAATGAGAGGTAATAGTGTATGAAGAGTAGGGACTAGTCCAATTGCAAACTATACAGTAGTGATGGCTTGGTTAGACGTAGATGCAAACTAACAAACAATGCGTGACCAAAGATGGAAGTCCAAGGCTGTTGATTGGCCAGGGAAGGAGATTGGATCTCATAATGGATGGCCTGCTGGTATGGAGTTAACCACAAAGTTCGCAATTATATACTGAGTTGGTTGCCGAGATTGGAAGGTCAGCGCAAGCCAGAGGAAATAGCGGATCACACCATTGATGTTGTGCTTTTATTTGTATCACGCTTTTAGACTGAGGTAGATGGTACTGAGGAGAGGACATGTTGAAGTGGTGAAGACAATAATCCTTAAGTGCAAAGCGTGACAAGATGACACCAATGGGAAATTCATAAAGAAAAAAATTGTGATACATAGCCAAAGGATGTTCCAAGATTGATGGAATAGATTACCACAAAACTTTCCTTACCACAGGGAAGCCAACCTCACTAAGATTACTCATTGCTATAGCTTCCAAAAACAAGTGAGAAATCCACCAGAAGGATGCAGTCATGGTTTTCCTTAATGCACCAATAGACAAAGAAATCTATCCAGAACAACCGGATGGATATGTTGAAGGAACCAACAAATTATGGCAATTCAACAAAGCCATTTATCCACTCAAACAATCACCAAAGTGGTGGAATGAAGGCAACAACTTGTTTCTTTTTTCCATTGATTTTAATCAATCCCCTTGTGATGCATGCCTCTACTTACATACTAAGAACCAGAGATAGAGTTAACTAGATGACCATGTTCACAACATGTTCATAACCAGCAATGATATAGAATACTTCAAGCAAGAAATTAGCCAAAAATGGGAAATGGAGGATTTGGGACTGGCTGAAAGTAATGTAGGAATTCAACTCAAACAAACAACAACTGGATACTCTCTCAATAAACATAAAATGGCACAACAAATCCTGAAAAAAAATTCAATCAAGATAACTCAAAGACCACCTCTACTCCCTTACCAATCACCAGCTCTTACCTCCCTACCACTGATGAAGAGCACCTTGATTTTGAAAAGTCCAACCTCCCATATTTCAGTGGTGTTTTTTCCCTCCTCTACCTTGCATAATGTATGCAACCAGACTTGAGTCATTCAGTTGGATTGCTTGCTTGATACATGGAAAAACCATCACTTAACCACTGAAAGGCACTATGCCATGTCCTACAATATCTAAAGGGAACCCTGGACTATGGCATTGAATACATCAGTATCAACAACTCAATAAGTGCCCACCAGAGTTACTACATCCCCCACAGTCATGCTGATGCAGATTGGGGTGGGGATGAAGCTACTCAATGGCCCACAATAGAATACATGTTCACTTTCATGAATGTCCCAAAGATCTACACTGCAGCCAACAGTATCTCTACTATCCACAGAAGCAGAATATAAGTCAACTTCTGAGGCAGGACAGGAGGCAGTTTAGATTATCAAATCTCTCAAATTCCATGAGACACACTGATCACCTTACATGGCAACGATCTGAGTGCTATCCAACTCACTCCTAAGTCAATATTTCACACAAGGACCAAGCGTATTGAAATTCACCATCATTGGATCCAAGAATCGGTCAAAGCAACAAAGGTAATCATAGATTACTGCCCAAAAAAACAAACGGTAGCCAGCATTTTGACCGAAACCCTTAATAAACAATCACTTAAAGATCTATGGAACCTAATAGGTTTGACAAAGTTCATTGATTCAATGAGTTGAAGGGGGGGGGGGTGTTAGAGTAAGAGCATAGCAGTGACCAACTATATTGAATCAAGGCGTGCTGACACTAACTGCCCAAACGTGCCAAAATTCACTGAAATTGCCTATTTTGTGCCTATTTCATAAACGTGTTGGACCGGACAAACTTCTTCATTCCTCGTTTCCTATTTGTTCGTTTCTCTTTCTCGATTGATTGAATGTGAAATTTCGAGACCAGCCCACAAGACCAGCCCAACAAGTGCTGATCACCCATCAAAACGCTTGATGGGATTATTTGGGTTTGGACTCGACACAAATAGATATTTATTATCGAGAATCTCCAACCCGTTCCGAGCTAGATTGTCAACGAGCTCGGCTGGCCGATCTTGGGCTGGTAGTGTTGGAGCCTAGGCCTGGCCCGATGATCAGCATCGACGATTTCCAATGCGTCTCTGAGGTTTTTAGTTTTGAATATCTCAAATCGGTCGAAGAAAATCAAACCCAACAGTTCAAATGCAAAGTAGCGGTGGGATGAGGGGTGAAGCCGGGTTGTGTGACGAGGAAGGATTATTATTAGTACTTACCATCGGGGCGGACCGGTCCTTTCATCTGCCAACCAGTTCTGTTCTGGATTACCATACGACTTGATTGATTTGAATTATCGGATCGAGTTCGCGTCAATGATGATGATGATGATGATGATGATGATGATGATAGACTCCACATCTTACTCTAGATGACTTTCTGTGACACCACTTTCAGTACATCACGTCGAGTCAATACGTCACCAGCTACCGGTTACGATTCTCGCGGATGGTTGTTTCTGATCAGTGGACGGAAGATTAGGCTCTAGGGATCAATGATCCACAAAACAAAAACAAAAAAAAACATGATCATCGTGTTGAGGTACGAGGAAACTGGGCTATGACGTGTCACAGCGTTACGTGACTTACATACGTATATCCTGTGAAACCTGTCTAGAGTGACCATTACAACATCCCCGGCGGCCGCGCAGAGAGGAAAGAAGTCATATGTATTTATGTGCATACATACAGGCACATTTGCCAGGTGCAGCATGAGTTTTGCATGGTGTAAATGCAAGAGGTGCAAAACATCAATAGGGATCAAGGACATCGAGGCCGGGTAAGGTGTGGGAAGTTTGTTAAAAAAAATCTGTAGAGAGTAGAAGAAGAAAAAGAAGATGTCATGAGGACCCGGTCAGGGCCGATGAAAGCTTTATTGCTCCAGCTCGCTTGATTTCACACCACCTTCTCGTTCGGTGGTCACTCACTTTCACTCTCTCACTCGATTGGGAGTGTGTCTCCCCAGTCTGAGGATCCAGAGGGGATGGATGGCAGAGGCCCTGTGGTCGGTCGAGTGCGACGCGACAGGACACCTTTGTGGTCGTGGTTGTGGTCGTGGTCGTAGGTGACATACACTCTCTCCTCGAGTCACGAGTCGAACCCAGTCGTGACAGGTGTGGCTCGAGTCACAAGTCGGGTTCGGAGCATTATCGCTGGAGATGTCACAGATGGGCCACCACCATTCAACCCAACGTTTTGGTCTTACAGATGATTTAGCTTTCTTCTTCCTAGTGTCCATGGACTCGAGCCGCACGGGGTTCCAATCAGGAGGAATCGAGTCGTCAGTCGTCGTCACTGCAAAGTTCGAGATCGGCTCTGGAGTCTGAGTGAGAGGAGTGTAGGTAGTACCACTCGACTGGGTCTGGGGGAGGATCGATTGAGGAGTGAAGTGCGCGCGCGCGCTAGCTAGCTAGCTAGAGTGAGACGCTGGGCTGATTTTCCCTATCCGGGGTCGCGACGACGACTGAGTGCTGTGTTTGGTCGGAGTGCATGATTGATGATCGATAAATTATCTCGCTTGGTTTCCCAGTCTGACGACGACGACGACGACGACGACGATGATGATGACGATGGATGGATGAGCTTGCAGTCCATCGCACCCACCGGGCTCTGAACTTGCACCGCTGCTGGCGCTGCTGCTGGGGATCAGTCGGTCACCTTCGCGCCCATGAGCTTGTGACTTGTGGCGATACTATTCATCGATGCATCATCGTCAGGCTCACAGGTGGTTTTATGCATGGTAAGTAAATCAATACTTAATATGTGTGTATGGTATGTATTGTTGTATGTCTCACTGATCTGATGACCAGTGACGACCACCGATGCCCGCCAGTTTGGGCTGTCACTGGTCATCGCACCCCCTCCCCTGCCGAGTTGCTTGCTTCCTAGCGCTCCCCCGGCCACCCCCGCTGATCCCCCTGATGAGCGCCGCTTGCCTGCCTCCTCCGACCCACGACGCCTCTCGCTCGTCGTCCGGGGGGCGCCCCTCAGCCCGAGTCCTGAGTGCTGGGCTCGACTCGTTAAGAGTGTCTCTCTCTCCCCTCGGCTCCTGGCGAGTTTCCTGTTGACCATGACTCGAGGAGTAGGTAGGTGTGCCACCCCCCACCAGCGCTGAGCCATGAGCTGAGTACGTCACACCTTCCCCGTCATTCGACCTGCTGAGTGCTCCACTGCTCCATGCTTGGTGACCAGAGAGAGTTGTCTGTCCAATCGACCCTCTCGGCTCCAATTCCCACCATCAGTCTTGCTCCTCCATCTTTTCCCCCCTTGGTGTCGAGAATCTAGTGGTTGTGACTGCACTTGTTCGGCCTCAGCCGTCTTCCTTCCTCGATCCTCGTCATCCCATCCCAAATTCCATCCCCACCGTGACCGCTGACTGCTTATCGGTAGAACTCCCCAGACGCTCCTGGCTCATGACCACCATCACTCGACGTGCAGCTCCATCTCCTCGTCCGTCCATCGTCGCTTGATGAGCCCTCGTCCAACCTTCTCTCCACACACCCTCGTCTCCATCTTATCTAAACCCATCTCGGCAGACTGCTCTGCTCCCCTCGCCTCGGCCCTCGAACCCCCACTCAATCCTCTTCTCTCTTTCTCCATCCTCTTGTAGATTCATACTTGACTTGTCATTCCATGGCCGAGTCCCTCTAGACTCGCGGGTGTTGTGTTCTCTTCCAAAGGCTCAACACCCTACCTCCACCCAGTAGTGCTCCCTCCCCCATCATCATCCCCTTCGACGCACTCCAACCATGTCGTCGTCCTCCGCTCCTCTTCCATCCTCCGAATAGCATCCGCCCCTTGCTCTTCCATCACCTCCCCCTCTTCTCCCTTCCTCTCCCACCCTCCCCGTCTCCGTCGTCCTCCTTGCCGGATCCTCATCTATCCTCATCCGCTGCTTGGCCACAAGAGCCCCCGATGCTCTACCCGACCCATCCTCACTCCTAACATCCATCCGCTTGCTCATTCTCCTGCGCGCTTCATCACATCCCTCGAACACTCAATCACGCCTGTCAATTCATCCTGTCAATCCCCAGTAAGTCGGCTGTCTCCCTTCTTCGCCTGGTGTCTGCTCCATTCTATCATCTCTTCTTTTTCTTGCTTTCGGTCATCCACCCCCTACCAGGGCGTTTGACTTCTCAGATTGATTTCGCATGCTTGCGGTCCCCTCTCCATCACGCTTTGAGGGTGATTGACTCATCTACTCCTTCGACTACCCTCGCGATGCCTCCATTATCTGTCTCTCCCCCCCCCCCCCCCCCCCCCCCCCTCTCGCTCTCTCTCTCAGGCCCTTCGTCAAATGCCCAATGGTTTGGTTCGGATTTGCCGTAAATTCATGCCACAAGTCACTAGTGCTCTGTGTTACTTGACGGCTCATTCACACGTCCTAGTCTCATTCTTCCTTGCATCCTCTACCAACTCTACCCCTTCCAAGGATGGGTCGATTAGATCTCCTGATCAGATCGTCCCCTTTACATCATTCTCTCCTGTCATGGCTGGATGTGACTTATCACGGTTGGATGGAGAAGGATGTGGTGTTGAATGCTCCACAAATCATCAAGTTCATCGTTGGTCAAACTCTCCAACTTTTAATTGTCCGTCAGCCGGCCCTATGCTTGATCGTCTCCCCGCCATCTTGCCAGCAGTCCCTCTCTCGTCCCTCTCTCGTTAGACGATGAAATCGATACCTCTGATCGGGCTGGCCATCGCCTCCCACTCAAGTAGCTCAGACCATTAATCAGCCCTCGAGCCTCTTCCTTATCCCATGCTCGCCTCTCGAAAGCCAAGGATTTGGATTTGTATGTATTGGCATCGCCTTTGACATATTCAAGTCATCACACCTTCGCGGGTTCAGTTTACAATCTCATATTCATTTCCCCCCTCTTCCATCATTGACCAACTCTTAGTCCTCGTCGTTCTCATCATCATCACCGTCACACCTGACATTTTACTCATCGTGTCTAGTGTGTCTTCATCAGCCAGATTCCCCCGTTAGTGTCTAATCACCTTGTTGACACACATACCCTTGTAATTCCCAGCCATCTTGGTTCATCCTTACTTCGTCTGAAGCCATCAGCTATATATTTGATCGACTTATTCTTCTAGCCTCTTCCTCAGCCGATCTCCCTTTACCTCCCTCGACGATTTCCGGTTTGCTCCTGTCTTTCTTACTCTGCTCGCTCGCTCTCCTCATCCGCTTCCACAAAAATTTCCTCCTCCTATCTCTCTTTCTCTATCATCAGCTCTACTCGCGCCTTCCAACCCCTCTTTGCTCTACTCTGGTTCTGTGCATTGACACCTTTGAGAGCTTACACTCTATGCCTTCCATTTGCCGAAATCGATTCAGACTATCCTCCCTTCAAGATCACTAACATCTGCCTTTGGATCTGCGTCACTGGATCGCTTTACACTCATCTGCTTCGCTTTATAATATTGCGGCTTCCGGTTGGTTTACAAGAGCAATTATAGCCTTATCCTGTCGGATACTTTGGTCCTTCCATCACTTTTATCCGTGCCTCAATTCTCAAACGCAGCTATCAGGATTTGGGTCCCCCCTCCCCCTATCAAGTTTTTCCATAGGTCATTACGATCGCCGGATTCGTGATTCTTATTCAATCTCCATCTCCTTGCCACTGGGTCAGTATTTTGAAAGCAGTGATGCTAATTCTGCTCGCTCATAATTTTGATTGAGTTTTGACTTTGGTTCCAGTCTGCCCTTCAACTCGACGCGGAGTTTACCTGTTCGATATTCGACATGTCCAACCTGGATAACTCTTGCGTCTTGGGACCCCTATCGCCCACTTATATGCCCTACTTTCCTCCTCACCATTCTCCACTACATTCCTCCAGTAACACCAGGCAACGGGATGATTACGAGCTGAGCTCTCAGTGCGGTCTTCCTTCCCGATCCCCACAAGTTCTGGTGACCCTGACGGATGATGAAGATTATGACGTCCCGCCGCCCAAGCCCGATAGGCTTATCGAAGGTTATCCTGCCTGGGAATTGCCCTTTGCGTCTGAGCCGGCTCTAGAGGGTGAACTTGAACAAGGCCTCCCGCCACTCAAGAAGCTGAAACCCGATAGCGACTATACCCCAGGACGTTCATCCTCACCCTTTGACCAGAATTCGGCAGAAGGGATCGTTTTGATTCGTGCCGTCAAAGGAATCTTGACTCGACGGACCGTTACTTCGGGAAGCTCGAGTTCTACGCCTCATAGCCCTTCTGCATCCAGTCCCATCTCTTCCGATACTTGTTTTGTCCCTTGGACTCGATCGTTAGGTCTCGGTAATAATACTCTATCCACCATTGATCATTCCAGCGCACCTCTTTCTCGTCGATCTTCCTCTGGGGGCTCATCCATATGCGCTGGGTCTCTTAAAGCCGTACGCTTTGCCTCCGGGAACGGGTTTGGCAACTCGTGCAGTACTTCGGCTTGTGATCAATCTAACGCAGTCCTGCCAAGAGAGGTCGAGGGCCCCGTGGCTGCTATTATGTATCTTACCCATTCAGCCGAGGCCTACGATCGATCTCCGATCATTGTGGAAGATGGCCTCCGACTTCCCCCTCGTGCAAAGCATGATGACGAGGATGATGCCGAAGATGATGTTTCCGAACCCGTGGCCCCCACTAAGCGGAACACAGGTTCCGAAAAGAAGCGCCGGGCCAAAATGCACCTTCGTATTCTGGATGTTGAAGATAGGTTAGTAGAAATTTTATTTTTGTTTCCTTGTTTCAATCAATTCGTCTGACAAAGTACTTACTGAGATGACGTGCATTCAATTTCTCCTAGACCTGTTCTGTGTACCTCCCCCGATGGATTGTCTCCCAGACCTAGACTCGATCATTCCGAAAGCGATCCATCCAAAGATTCTGAAGATGAAACGAGTATCGTCATCAAGCCCTCAACATCATCGACGTCATTGGCGATGAGTAGAACTTATCGAGAAAAGGAGGAGGTGGACGAAGAAGAAGAAGATGAGACGGCTGAGGGTGATTATCCGAGAAATGAAGACGATGAGGATGAGGAGGACATGGAAGGAAACGGTGCTGATAATCATAAGGAGCAAGACAGTGATGACGATGACGATCATCACGATCACGAGCATCATTATTATCATCAATCACCTACTCGGCGAAGAAATAACTCGAACGTTGATAAGGTACTCATCCCAACCGATCCCAGAGATCGTTGGGGTCTAGGTAAATGGTCTTCCGGTGAAGTATTTGGCAGTTGTGATGTCTTGGGTGGATTTTAGAAAATTGTGCTTACTTGGTTAATAAAAGGGACCTTTGTGAGAGATGGGATAAAGAGGTATACTCTTTAGGACCTTCGTTTTTTCTTTGTTCATTCTCAACACCATCCCTCTCAATTTTTTTCTCACTTTTCACGCGTTCCTGCCTCAGCATCGAGCGCCATAGAGTACTTTCTTCTAAGTTTCTTATATTTTGACCTCAACAGCGATGGAAAAAAGTTCATGGCGTTTGCATAAAAACCATACGTTGTTTTCACCCTTTCCCCCTTGTCTTTTCGATGATCAATCGGTCCACTCGTTCAGGATACCTCTGTTCGCCACCACGCACCCTCTTTCTTCTTAGATTGGTCCTCAATTCTTGTGGTGCATCGTAACTTGCATTCGCCATGTTCAACATGATGGTCATCTCTCTTCGACTAGGATGTCGTACTCCTTATTCGTTTCGGTCTTTTTCTTTCGATTCTCCGTATTCTTGACATGTTTTATTTATTCGTCGATCAGGTTTTTAACCTTTCGCCGTGATAAAGGTTCATCTATATGTATATACATATGTGCATACATATATTGAACCGCATGCCCTTTGTTATCAGTCATTCAGTCGAAAGTGCTTTTTTTCTTCATCGCCATCGGCATGGCTCTCTTGTGTGTATTTGAGTGAGTGAGTGTCGGTGTGACAAGGGGAGGAGGGATTTGGGCATGATGACGGATGAGGACCCGGATGACCAATTTACTAAAGTATAAACTTGGCGCATGGATGAGTGGGACGACTGACGGGGGTATGAAACGCGCCATGAACAGTCTATAGTTGAGAGGTTATGTTTGGGTAAGTATGTAGGTAGGAGGGGGCAGTATGGTATATAATACATTGATGATCTCCTAGGGTGTTAAAAGGAGATCAAGGAGTTCTAATTCCTTGGATGTGGATCGATGGCAGTCTACACACGCACACGCACACACCCCTAAGAACTTGGTGTTATCTTCGTTCGGGATCGTCTATTCTCCCCAATCTTTGTCTCTCGTAAACTGCTGCCTACCTCTCAAGATTGCTATCGGGTTCTAAGTTGTATCTGGATCTAAAAACCTTGAGGCCATCTTTGGCAGCAAGGTTGATCGTATGTACCATGCAGCCTAAGGGGTCATGCTCGTAGTCAAACTTCATATCAGTGAGCTCGGAA
Source organism: Puccinia polysora (assembly GCA_025617555.3). Classification (NCBI taxonomy): domain Eukaryota; kingdom Fungi; phylum Basidiomycota; class Pucciniomycetes; order Pucciniales; family Pucciniaceae; genus Puccinia; species Puccinia polysora. Next base: position 9,066,605 of record CM062637.1, on the reverse strand, counting down.
ATTCGCTTGGCCATCGTAAGATTGCTTGAAGCGTTGTCGGCTGTGAATAGCTAGAGTTTGTCAAGGAGACCCATACGTTGCAGGGCACGACAGAAAACTTGTACAAGATTTGCACCAGTGTTCGATCCTAGAAAAGTGCATAAAACATCATAATGAATCAGAAGAAATTTTACAAGACGAGAAGAAGTAAAATATTTAGATAAAACGGGAAAGACTGACTAGATATTATTGGCATTCCAATAGCCACCTCGGTCGATTTTCATCTTTGTGTCAATAACGTGGGCAGTAATGCCCAAAAATGCAATACAGTTGGGTGATGTCCAAGCATCAACAGTAAAAGTAACGTCGGATATACCCGCAAAGAAATCCTTGAGATGTTTGACATGGGCTGCATATAGATCATGTACTTCATTGGAGATTGGCTTGTGTGGGGAGTTGATTAGATTGAGCAGATTGACAAAGGAAGCTTGCTCAACAATCAAAAAAAAGGTAGGTTGGCATTGAAAATGAAGTAGGCAAGCGTTTTTTTTGTAACAAGCTAGGTTGGGTTAAGTTCCATCTGGGAAAAAAAAAAGAAGAAAAAGATCAACAAATGAAATAAACCAACACTTGGGGAAGAAACGATGAATCAAATCAAATGACTCAAAGTTTTATCAATACTTGTGCCTTTGAAAAAGCCATTGATCTTGGCTTGGTTATCAGAGACCTTTTGAGGGTTGAAGATCTTGTGAATTTGAATAAGATGCTCTCCCATTGATTTTGTGCTCTTATACTTTTTGCCAGTAGGTATTTTTCCACATGAGTTTCCATTGGGGAGGGGTACAACACACATGACTTGGTTCTTGATTCCTTTTTTTTTTTTTCTTTTTTTTTTTTTTGACAAAATAAGACCATAGCCAGCTTTTGGAAAAGTTCCCATCACTTGAAACTAATCCCTTACTCACTTTGGTGCTTGTGGAGGTTTCAAGATCAGTTGACAGAGGGATGAGTGTCTTCAGTCTTTTGGGGCAAGGCAGGGGTCCTGTTTTAGAAGAGCCAATTGTAGCACTATTGTTGAAATCTGAGTTGGAGGTGATGCTATGTGGGTGCTTTTCCAAGTCATTCATATCTGGCTGTTTCAGGAACAACGGGGGGGGGGGGGGGGTTGGAGCAAGGTGGTTTGAGGGTTTTTTTTTTTTTGGGAGCTTTGGGGCCATTATATAATTTTCTGGAGGTGGGGGGTTTTCCAAATGAGGCTATGAGTCACAAAAAAACTATATCAAACAGGGATAAACACCAAACAGAGGTAAATCAGTCAAAGGGCCATACACAGACAAATGAAGGGGCTGGGGTTGGATGGGAGATAAGGAACACAATACCTAAAACTTGCCACGCAGGCACATATGGTGGATTAGAGGAAAAATGAGTCACTGTTGAGCCATGGCAGTTAATATTGGATGTTTGAGGGTACCAGGATAATTCATGGGGGTGGGAGGGTAATGGCAAGGGAGATGAGGATATAAAAATAAAGGATGGGTGAAGGGAAGGATGGAAAGGGAGGGGAGGGTAATGGCAAGAGGCTGGAGACAGGGAGGAATTTGGGTGGAAGAGAGGGATATGGACTATAGACTGCTGAGAAATCATCCCAATGATAAAATGCAGATGATGGCTAGAAAGTAAAATGAAATAAGCAGATTGGTGGTTGGGCCTTGGGTTTATACCCAATAGCCACAGGTATTGGGTTGGGCCATCAAAATCAGATACCCAACCAGTGGTTATACCCACAGGTTGGGCATCAGAATTGGTTTTGGGGGTTGGGGTCCAGCCCTAGGTGAGAGGAGGGGGCTTTTGATGCTTGGAACCATGTTTCAGGTCATTTCCAGTGGTTAACAGGTATTAAAAGTTGAAGGGCTCCATTCTCACACCAAAGGAACAGCTAGTAAAGTTTTTTAAAAGATTAAATGGGGTTGGTATAGCTGGCCAACGTAGAAGGGGTAGTGGTCAGGGGTTGGGTCCACCAGGATTTGAACACTGGACTTTTACATTCTCCCATGTAAATACTGTCACAGGGGTGGTACCAAGCTTCCATGGGAGATGGTTACCGCTAGGCCATCTAGACCCTCCCCCAACCTTGTCTACCTTTTTGGGGCAATCCATCCCATAGTATGGAGGTGGAGAACATCAACCCAGGCAATAAACATTGGGCCCTCCCAGAGCCCCCCAACCTTGTAACACTGCCCTCAGGCCTACATACCCTCCTTATCAAGCTATTACATGATGGATAAAACATGGAAAATGAATGCACAGTCAGCCTAAACTCAAGTTTTGTCAAGATCATCCTGGGCATCTTGGCTGAGTCTGACAGGAACTTCAAAATGATGAGAGATATGATGGAGGGTATGAGCCCCAAGCTGGAAGTAATGGGTTGGCAGATTGCCCATCTCACTGCTTCTCATCAAGTGCCCCTCTCTCCCACCACCAAATTGTCTTGCATGTCAATCACAGACACAAACAAGCACAATTGAGCCCTACCCCTCCCCCAAGTTCCTCCCTCCACCCCAGTCTACCCTGCAGGGGATCTCAAACGTGTAGTAATACACTCCAACCCTCTCAATAGCACCCTCAAGAAAATACATGTGGTGGCTCTTGTGAAAAAGGGAAAAAAAAAATTGTTGATGGCCATGGATACTAAGGTTGACAGTGTGGAAAGAAATTGTGTGCTACACTAAATTTCCACAACAATCCCTCTCCAGTACTTGATACTTGTCTAATATTTTGAGTTAAAATACCCACTCCACACCCAGTAACATACTAATCCAGCCTCCACATCCTAAGACTCTTTCTTCAGCTAACACAAAATTGAATAGTCATAATAAACAATCTTGGAATCCCCAACAAGATCTGCACTGAACTATTATTATTTTAAGTATCCAAGTTATTTAACAAGAAACAATTCTTTCAGCACACACCAAGACACTGATAATAAGAAAAATCTGCTTAAAAGAATCTTAAATTTTTACAATATTAAACTATGATAGCTGCGTAGAAAAATCCATCAAGATTTGATCATGATCCCCATGATAACTTACAAACTCCTCATATACTCACACCAAAATTACAACCCCAAACAAAAGAAGAAAAACAAAAAATGAATTCATCCGCACTGAATCCCTAACAAGTTCCACAATGACCCGGCACTCTATTAGTCCTGATCTGTCTGCATAAATTAGATTCAGTGATACTATTGTAACCTACAATGAACCAAATACTCAATTCCCCCTGATGCAGTGTTAGAGTCCAATCCCCCTCAACCTTTCTCTAGAAGATACCCTTCAATCCTGCATACGGCATCACAGAAGAATCCCATTGATCTTCCTTACAGATCCCCATTTTTCTGCATGCTGCCTCTTCAACTCTAGTGTCCAATTGTCCTAAAAACTAAATATCCTCCGCAACCTTTGTGCATACCCCATAGCCAACTCCCAGATACATACTCCATAGCTCCAATCACTTGCAGGTGCATTCTTACTTCCAAATTCATAATTGAAGAGAGGGTTAGTTACCAAACAGGAATGTTGTTCTGAAAAAGGCAAGAATCCAGCTATTGATCCACAAAAGACAAAACTAAAACCATTAATTTGGCAAAAGGCAAAACCCTAGACTGGTCTGCTATTGTGCTGTCAAACTTTCACCCACACAGTTACTGAGCCAAAGATTTTCCTCTGCCAGAGTAGGCAATTAGCCAGAATTTACTTTTAAAACCTATTGTGCTGCAGATTCTGCAACTTCCTACTGCTGAGCCCTCTGGCTTTTTTAACTTCTGAGCCTACTTGCGTTTGTGTCTATAAATAGCCACCACAACAGCAAGATCATTAGGGTCAGGGGAGTGAATAAGTTACCTGCGGGTGACATTTCCTTTTACATTCTGAACTGTACTCAGCAGAAGTGGCTGATGGATAACAAACACTTGTGGTCTAAGAAGGTCCATCCCAACTTAGAAGCCTTTCCTAGAATGTAATCAGTCATGGTCCATGGTGTTCCCAAAACATTAAATGTCACAAGTAAAACAAAAATTGCCTGCCTGCCTGCCATCTGAGAGTTGGTTCCAAGCCTCAGACGTAGCCTGTGTGAGATGGATGGTCACCAACTCCCCCTCAAAAAAGAAAGCTGGAACTATAGTAATCTCCTTTCTTAGTAAGGACCTGGCCCTCAAGATTGAACAGTCAGGCATCTTCAACAATTAAAAATTTCACCACACCAAAAATTTCAAGCCTTGTCCACCCCAGTGTTACTGCTGTCTATGTATGGACCATTTCAGAAGGTAGTGTTGGGACACCCCTAAATATTCCAAGTGTAGTGGCAAACACTCTACAAATGAATTCCCAAATGGCCCAGAAAACATCAAAATTTGTGGTGTATGCCTGGATGGTTTAGCCACAAATACCCCAGGGGTCTCCAACAACCTCTACACAACCTTCAGTATGCCATGCCCTGTAAAAAAAGGGTGGTTCAATAAGGACCCTCTACCCCGGTCATGTTGGAGTGCCCTCAAACAACCCTTGGTCTGTATTAAGAACCCCTCCACTCACCCCCCCTCCTCTATTTTGTCTCCTAGTGTTTCCTCCAATGTCCCTCCCAGCCTTGGCTGGACCTGTGATTGCACTTATCACCCTTGGATTGACATATTTCACACCTTTCAACTTAATTGCCATGTCTCCAAATCTGTCAACTTGAGAATTCTTACCTCTGGCCTTGTGGCCAAGATCACAATTTTTCAGGAACCATGGATAAAACCTCATGACCTCTTTCCACCATTGCATCCTGCATGAAGGAACTTCACCACCTTTGAACATTCCCCCACCAAATGGAACAAACATCATAAAGCAGCTATTTAAGGAAAGCACTTAATCCCCACCTCTTCTGTCCACCCTCTTCCAAGGGGAAGCCAATTTTTTGTTTCTATAGGCCTTGAGCTGCTAGGAAGACCTTTCCACATTGTTAGTGTATATAATCCCACACCCTCCTTGCAATATGGCTCAACCAACACAAAAATTGCTTCATACCCACCTTCATCTACTTTGAATCCAACCTTCACCATCCGCACTGGAATAAAAACAACTAACCAAAGAAAGAACCCAAATCAATCAAACTACTCTGCATCATGCCTTTTCAAGGCTTTTGTCTGGCATCCCACATGCACACAAGCACAAAAACAAATTTTATTCAAGGAAAGGTAATGGATTCACTATAGATCATGTATGGGCTAAATTTTTTGGACCCAAAATCCTTAGGGACACAAAAACTTTGAGTCAGAACTGGTGGTCTGACCATAAGCTAATCAACCCAACCCTTGATGTGGGAAAACCCTCCCTAAACTTTGATGGAGTACACCACCATGGTTGAGCCTGACTTTGAGGAAATCAGAGGCTGCCAAATTGGATCTCAATGACCTCTCAGAAAAAACCAGCCAGTCTGTCAATCAGAGAGTCAAATCATTAGAAAATGTTATCCTTGGGGTTCAAAGAAGTTTGGGATTTAAGGTGAAAGAAAAAATTGATTGTAAGAAAGCCTGGTGGTGCTCCAAAACTCTAGGGCCAGTTGTCAAGAACCAAAATTGCACAAGAAGATGGTTCCTACTTGAAAAGACAGAGGATTCCAGGGAATTTTATAAGAAGTGGAATGATTACTTCTTGTCTCTAGTTTTTAGATTTGAATCATTGTGCATGGATGAATTTAATCAAATCCTCTTCCCCAGACAAGAATTTCAGGGTTTGAAGCCTGGAAAAATCAAATTCCAGTGCTGATATATTACCACTGCATCCAACTGAAAGATAATTGAACCACCAGAAGCATGAACAAGAAAATCTCCTTTTTGAAGGCACTTTTACCCCTGAAACTTCCTTTGAACCCCAAGACTCCCTTTGAACCTGCCAAAATCAAGGATCCCCAAACCTACCGCTTTGTTGTTTACCCCTCTATAAGTATGGCTGAGGTTGAACTGGTACTCACAAAAATCAGACCTAAGAAAGCATGTGGCATTGCTAAAAAAAAATGCTGAAACTAAACACCTCCAAACTTATACCCAAGCTGACTCCAATACTTAATGAAATTATTGGTGCAGGTCATTTCCCTGACTTGTGGAAGAAAGCAATGAAGTTAATCATAAGGAAAGCAGGGAAAAAAGGACTAAAAGTGGTCCAAGGCATACCAACTGATTGTGCTTCTCAATACAATTGGAAGATTCTTGAAAATCATCCTTTCCCTCAGGATCACTTACTGGGCTTAGACACACCACATTCTTTCAGAGGGTCACCTGGGGGGGGGGGGGATAAAAAGATCAGTCACTGATGATGTGCTACTAATTCTGGACAGATGGACCAGGGAAAAGTGCACAGAGAGCAAGAAAGTGGTGGCCCTTTCCCTTGATTTCAAATTGGCATACCCTTCTCTCAGGCTGGCCTGGCTTATCCAAGTGCTAAAGGACTTGAGGTTTCCTACCTACCTTTTGCTGATTATATTTTCTTTTTTAGCCAATCAAACCACCAGGATATGTTTGGAAGACTTTGTGTGACATTGCTTTGAAATCCCCATTGGAATACTTCAGGGGTCCCCCTTCTCTCTGATTCTGTATATCCTGTAAAATGAAAGTTTAATGAACACTTAATTGTTCCACCTCTAGTGATAGAATTATAATAGTTTATGTGGATGATGTAGTTCAACTTGCAGCAAAAGACTCAATACAAGAGGGCCAATAAATAATTGAGATTGAAGGCCTATGATCCTTGAAGTGGGGTCTACCACACAGAGCCATTTTTGACCAAAAAAAAGCTCATTTAATGTGGCTGATAAATCTTACCACCACCCCTGTCTTCATTTTTTTTGGCACCCAGACCCTAAACACAGTTGAAGTTTTGAAATGGCTGGGACTTTTTCTTGACCCCTCATTCACCTATGGTACTCATATTAGAAGGATGGAGGCAAGAGTCCACCTCAAAATGCACCAACTATGCATCTTTGGGAGCTCAAGGAGGGTTGAAAAAAAGAAAAGCTAACTTGAGATGATATGATCAATTTTATTCCTCTGGGTTTCCTATGGTGCACATATGTGGACTTCCAAAGCAAATAAGACCAGGGTAATAAAACTGGAAGCAAAATCAGATTGAGAAATGTTTGATTTTTCCCTTGGTGTCTTTAAGACTACCTACCTTGACTTCATTTGTTCATGCCTGATCCCCTTGTCTGTGCTGACCCATTTCCTCAAGACCAGCTTTTCCTTTTTTGATTGAAAGATCATGGTACCATTTGGTACTCCAAACCTGTCCTATAGCCATCAGAATCACTTTAATAGTATAAATATAATTCCAATCCTAAAATTAAACTTATAAATGGATTCTAAATCAAAAATAACCTATAGTCACTCAGTCAAATTACCCCTCTATCCCTCATGGATTAGGAGATCCAGCCCAACAAACTAAATTATGGCCAACCCCTACCCAATCAAGTGTCACAGACCAATGAAAGACCTATGGAAATAATCTGGAAGCCCTAAAACACATACCACATACAGCACAAATACAGAAACAAACAAACTACCAAGCAGGAGACCAGAGGCTGTGCAGAAGTATACAGAAGTAATATATGCAGGAGGCAGTGAAACCAATCTCAACCAGATCATCTCATCACACATACAAGAAATAAACATACAGGAGGATGCGCAGAAGTATAAATAAGTAATATATGCAAGGAACTGCATGCAGAAACAAACAAACTAACAATCATGAGACCAGAGGCTGTGCAGAAGTATACAGAAGTAATCTATGCAAGGCAGTCAGAAGTAAAAAACTCACCCCATCACTATACAGCAATATATGCAGGCAGAACCAAGTTGTACCAAACAAACTAACAGTAAAAACTCACCTCAGTACTGCACAGCAATATATGCAGGCAGGATCATGTGAAACCAAACAAACCATCAGCACTCAGAAGTACTAAAAAAACCATCAGTACACAGAAGTACCAAATAAAACACCAGTAAAAACTCACCCCAGTACTGCACAGCAATATATGCAGCCAGGATCATGTGGCACAAAGCAAAATATCTTATCAGCACTACACAGCAATTTATGCAAGGCTTTGCAGGCATGAAAACCCTGTAAAAACTTCTTTCCAACCGGAAGAAATGCCTCATGTAACTGTACAACCTTTTTTCCAACCAGAAGAAATTCCTCATCTAACTGTATCTCACTGTTCCTCACCAGAACAGGGAGAGCCTCAGGGGAAGCCTTGAGCACCCCCTGAGGCAAGATTTTTCTATTTAAGGAGGGCCTCTCTTCCCTATCCAAGTTTTATCCTCATTCCTCCCAGGTCCTGGACCTCAGAGGCCCCTCACCCCTTATCACCCCTCATCACTTCTCATCCCTCCAAGGGTATCAACCCCTCATCACTCACCTATGATCCATCTCTCATCTGTGGTAATTCACTCAGGTAAATATTATCAGTGAACCAATTATAAAGGAACAGGAAATCAGAAACCAGATTATAAACCATCTTTGACTAATTAAACCATCCCATCAGGTGCTTGAATAAGGGTTCTTCTGTGACCTAAATATTCAGGACCAAATTAAAGAAGAACCACTCATAACTGAATAAATAAACCTCACAAAGAAATAGAGCACAAAAAGAATAAACTACCAACCTTTCCTCTACCCAGCTCCCTGTGGGTAAACCCAAAATTGGGTCCTCTCCTGAACCATCTCTTTGATAAACCCTTGAAACCATCAAAGTTGGAATATTGGTCAAGATCACATAAATCTGATCAACCACCAACCAAATAATCCAATAAATCTTGTACATTCTTCAACAACCCTACCATTCACAGTTGATAATCAATATAGGTCTGATCTGAGACATATTTTAATTCTCAAAGAAAACAGAAATTAATTCAAATAATTTATTGTGCAGAATTATTATAGTACTAGAAGACAGGAAATTCAAAACCACCCTTAGTTTTAATAATACTCTAAAGGAGTAGAAGTAATACTAAATTCCACTTCAAGGACTGTCAGCAAGCTATTTGCTAAAATATTTATATCAAATCCCACAGGAGACTCTACAAAGTAAATCCAATAAATTAGCCAGGGAACTAATATTAGGAATTTTCAACCTATCAGACAGGGCCTCTGGCCTTGGCCAGGACCGCTCCATGGTAGATCACCAAATAAAAAAACTGCTTTTCATGGGAGCTAAAACCCTCACACTCAACTTTTAGTACAAGCCATGCCACCTGGACAACTTTCATGGGTGCTGAAACCTTCCCACTCAACTTTTAGTACAAGCCTGGCTGCCTGGACAACATATCTGATATGCTCGTTGATAAACTTTAAAATTAAGCTATTTCCGAACTTCTCTCCTTATTATCTATTATTTCCCAGGTTTATTCTTCTCTCCCTATTTTCTTGGATGGCTCTTATTGTGCTGATAAAGGTGGGGCTTGAGCCGCCTATTGCCCAAGAACCAATACTTTCCTTGCATATAAAGCTCCCCAAGAGGCTGTTATTTCTAATCACAAGTGCAAGCTGATAGGCTTTATGGCTGCTTCCCTCCTAGCTTCCACATCTACATTCTTCCCCCTGCCCAAATCTGTCTACATATTTGTGGACAACTAGGGTGTCATTTGGCGTACTAAGTACCCCAATTCTCCCAAAACAGGCCAATCACTTGTTTCCTTGGCCATTCACCACCTGATTTCTCTCACACAGAGAACTTCAATTACCATAGTATGGTTACCTGGGAACATTAATATACCTTGCAAAAAAATGGCTGAACACCTTTAAAAAAAGGCTGTCAGCTGCTCAGCCACACCCAACTTTATAGTTTAGAACCGGGCCCCCCAAATAAAAAGCCTTATCCTAGGCCCTACGCCAAAAATTAAAGGAAATAAAAAAAATCTTAGAATTGACATAAGCTCCCTCATTTTCCAGCTCTTCTATGGGAATTAACCACTGCATGCCTACCTGTACCGCATAAGAAAACTTACTGACCCCCTTTGAAATTTTTGTGTATTTATAGAGACCATGGACCACCTCATGAATCACTGTTACCATGTCAAGATGGCCTGAAAAACTTTAAAATTTTCTCTCCAAGGAATCAAAATTTACTTTAATCCAAACCAGCTGAACTTGTTTCTACAAAAATCTAAAGCACACGTTGCCATAGCCCTATTCTTGCTTGAAATTGGCTTATTTGATCAATAAATCATTGGCTCTCTTAGTTGAACTAGCCCCTTATGACTGTCTAATCTGCTGTTTTGACTACTAAATTTTGCCTGCATCTTCTTTTGCCTCCTCCATCCAACTTCCCCACCCTCTCCCTTCCCCTTCTGTCAGCCACAAGACAAATAAAGCTGTCCAAATTTATGCACAAGTCATATGTCTTGTTGGTATAGTGGCCAAGAACTTGGCCCATCTTCCATTATCTAACATCAATTTCACTTGTTCAACCCGCCATAGAGACAAGAATCAATATTAATAAAGAGTTTTAGAATTATATGTTAAATTTTAAAAATATTTTATAATAATTTGTAGGATGTTTTTATGAGTATTTATGATTGAATTAAAACCTTGATAATGTATAATATCAAGAAGGAGATCCAATTTAACTTTAAATTAAGTTATGAGGACTCATATTTTTCCTGACTATTGATATAGAAGCTCCTAATGTGTTCCTCTCCTTTAAGAGTGAGTTATAGTAATCATAGTAACCCATACTCTCTACTCTGTATAGATAAATTTCATATTTATCTTATCCCTCTTTTGGATGTATTAATACTTTAATATACTCCAATGAGTCTTGAGTGCCTAAAATCAGAGGGCCCTGGGCTTATTTGTAAGGTATAAGCTTTCTAATATCATTGAAAAAAGTGTACATACTCTATATGTATAATGTATGCCAAGGTAATAGGAATTAAGAAATAAGTACATGCCAAGGCTATCAAGTTTCATGTAAAGGGATGTGTGCAATCATTGTGAGGTTTTCTGAGACTTCTAAACCGTCCATCTGATTTATGTTTAATTCCTAGGATCAATTGGTTACCCCTTTTGTTTTTAAATTGAAACCTTACATTGAAAATCCCCCCAATGAGTACTAGTACCCTATTTTTCATTGGGTATGATTTGACAGGGTCTTTAACCCTTGAGGAAAAAAGCAGGTAGAGCCTAGAACTCCCCTGGTGATTCCTCAAGTCCCCTGAAAGCTACTTTTATCTTAAAAGAGGAGGGTCTTTACCATATAGCCCCTTCCTCAGTTATATATTATTATTTATTTGTAAAATAATACAGCAAGAATGAACAAGCCCATTAAACTTAATCTCAAGAGAAGATTGACTGGGGCTACAAACTTGAGTATTATATTCAATTAATAATCTTATTTGCAACTCTGATTTTGAGTGGAAGGTCTGAATCAGAGTAGTAAACCTTATGTTTTAATACTGTAAAGGGCGTGAGCTTATTTAAAAGCAAAGCTCCTTTGAGCTTTATTCATTTAAATCCACGGCCCTTGCATTTTATAAAGTTTTAAGGTGTGGCTATTTACTCATAATACCTTGTTATTATTTGATTGTGTATGATTTTTTCTACTATCTTGATTATTTGAGTCAAGAACTGATTTAATTATTAGTATTGTCTTATTTTTGCAGTTTTGAAAACAACTCAATTATAGAAGTAGAGGTTCAATCCCTGACACCTTCCAATTCATAGCTTTGTAATCCATGATTTGAACCAAACTTGTGCTTTCCTCAGAGGCATCCAATTTCTATTGCTTGCACCCTTGGACTGAAGGGCTTTCTTTTATTCTCCATTTTGAATATTCATAGTGTGCAATGCAATAGCAAAACTGCACTTGAAAAAAAAAGCCCAAAAAGTCAATTGATTTTCAGGCATGTATTTCAAGCTAAACACCTTTGTTTGAAAAGAGGCATGTACTTAAATTTGGTTCATAGGATTAGATATTTTTGAGTCTGTATTTACTTTACTTAACTTGAAACAAAATTTAAATTTCAAAAAAAATATCAAACTAAAAAAAAGTTCAAAAAAAAAAAAAAAATGTGAGAAGCACAAAATATTGAAAAAAAAGCATGCTGGAGCAAAATATTCATATATATATATATATATATATATATATATATATATATATAACTTATGATTGATATATTTCTTTGTTAGAGTGTTAGTGAGGATCAAAAGGATAGAATTAAATTATAAAGATATTGATGTTGAGAGTTTTAAAAATGGTTGAAAATGAATTTGATTGATGTTGAATTTTCATGACCTTGGTTAGATGGGGATGAAATTTTTGAAAGAGATGAGTTGGAAGTAATGAAAAACCCCAAGAAATATTAATTTTAGATTTTTATGCATCTGATCACCATATAATTCAAGCCTTACACTAACTGTCAGCTTTGCGGTGCCTTGAGCTGCTTGAGGTTATATTGGTCTGAGTTTAATTTTGAGTTGGGCTGATTTAAATTGCTCTAAAATTGATTTGGAACATTTGAATTATACCCTCCTCTAATGGTTTGATCCTCTTGATCTTCTGAAACAAACAATTCAACAAGGAATAATATAAATCAAGATGAGAAACCATGAATCAGAATCAAGGATGAAGAAATAAAATTTTCAAAAAAAAAAAACTTACCATGCTTGTTTTTTGAATCAATTGAGTAGCAAGAAATTGGTATATAAAAATAAAACAAGATTTTGGAAATCTTGGAATTGATAAACTTGAGTGAGAGCCCAAGGATTAAGTGGAAAACACCCCAGGCTTCATCTACATTTCTTGAAGTACCCAGGTGTGGTTACTTTTCCCAGCAGTCCCACAACTTCTGGCAACCCACTGTACAGTGAGTGGACTGAAGGTGTGGGAAAGGTTCCCCTATTTTTTTGTATTTATGTAAATAAATACATAAATACACCCATTTTTTGAATCAGGGCAGGGGGGGGGGGTTATTTTTCCTTTCTATCCCTTGCTATTTCTCTCAACATAGATAGCAAAAATTGATGTCAATATATATAATTTGACAATGGGTTTTTTTTATATCTCAAATTTGATTTGATTTTTTTTAAAAAAAACAGGGAATTATTATTTCATTCCCCCAATCTATAAATTCACACTGTTTTGAAATCCCAAAAATTTCCTGCCTTCATGCTTTTTTCCTTAAATTCCCACTGTTTTTTTGACTGTGTTTTTTTTTGCAAATCTAATGCAGCAGTTGTGTAGAGGGGTGTTTGAAACCTGTAAGAAACATTTGAAAGAATCTTTGAAAGTTTTTAAACCCCTAAAATTTTTTTCCAAATCTTTTGGAAAAAAAATCAAATGGAGGGCTGTACAGGGGGGGGGGGCAAGTAAGTCTTCACACTTATGTCTGAAATGAAAAAACCAGGAATTTTTGTTGTTTTTAAAAAGTAATATGAAAATGAATGAGTTAAATTAAACCCAAAATGTTTTGAATCAACATAGCTATGAAAAATATTAACAGTTTTTTACCCTTTCCTTTTGAATATAGATGAATCTCTGCCTGAAAAATCAAAAAGAAATTATGCTCAGCATTTTTTCAGATTTTTTGCTAAACCATTTTCAACATTTGATATTTCATTTTATTTGAATTTCTATTTTCTTTTTAAGGTGTCAAATAATTCATCAGATCAAGATGATTCATTCGCTAAAGTATTCCATTTCATTTGAAAATTTTAATTTGTTTACAAGAAATGGGATGAGCCCCTCCTCAAAACCACCAAAACCAAAAATTTTCACAAAATTCTGGAAGCTCTAAAAAGGGAAACATTCAAATTAAATCATACGGAAGAACTCAAATAGCATAACAAATATTTTATTCTTGATATTTATCATTTCCCAGATCACCATCTTGATTATTTAATAAAAATATCATGAAAACCACAAAAAAATCACGTTAATCATTTTTGCTTTTACCATGAATGGAAATATTAAATTTCACTAGTTTTTTTTTTATAGTGCTATTCTTATTCTTCCCCAAAATTAAATATTTTAAAAATGACACTAACTGCAAAAGAATGGTTTCATTTTTTTCTCTTTCTGATACATCTTTTTTGGGGTATTTTATACCTTTTTGTATTATTTTTTGAAAAGTGATAGTTGAATTATTTGACTCATCAATCAATTTCCACCTAAAAGAACATATTCTAACATAAATATCATACAATTCAAGATTAATTTATGATTTTTTTTGACTGGAAAATTTGGCCTTGAAAATGTGTCTAAAAATCCAATTACTAATTTTGGCCAATCAGTGGGAAGACTTACTTCCCCCCCCCTTTGCCTGCTAATTTTTCAACTCTTTTTTTCAATTTTTTTCTGTTGAACATTTTTGAATTCAAAGATTGGCACAAAGTTTCTAAATCTATTGGGGATCACAAAGATCATTTTTTTCAAATTTTCAAATTTTCAATTTTTTTTGCACTCAGAAATTGGTACCTATTCAAAATCAATGAAATACAAGACATAGTTTTGATACTTTTTGGGGGGTTTTATCTTCAATATTTTCAGAATTTGGAGTCTGAAGAATTATAGAGCTCCCATGAGAGCATAAAAGGAACAATTTCAGGAATTTTGTGGACATATTCATGACCCCAAAATTCCAAACTTAAAATAAAATTGAACAGACTTGGTGTCATTTTGAGGAACATTTTGAAAATGATTGATGAATAATTTTATATATTTATTTTTGACATTAAATTTAACTAAAATAAATAATTTATCATGATAAAATGTAAACTACGAAAATTAATTCACATTAATCATTTTTTTCATAGAGTTGATGGAAAATTCTTTATTAATCATTGATAACCAAAAATTAATTTCTTATTGATATTGATTATTTCACCTTCATTTCTTTTTTTTTCATCTTTCAATCTTCAATATTTTTTATTTATTTTTTTATTTTTTATTATAATGTTTTTTATATCAATCTTGTTATATCCTATCTAGGGTTTTTTTATTTTTTTGAATTTTTTGTTTGATTGAGTATCTCTTATTTCTATTTTTTTATTGCTATTGATGAATTATAATTTGAAACTCATAAATTTTTATGTCTGGTTAATTGTTTTGAAGAATAAATAATGAAAAAAATAAATACAAATAAAATGATAAATTATGAATAAATCAGTGATTGCTAATCATCAATAATTAATCATGAATATTACATAAACTATCACAAAGAATGATCAAGGTGAATTTATTTTTAGTGAAATTTTTATAATCAAAAATTGCTATTTTATTCAAATATAATCTCAAATATAAATAGGGTGTATCAAATTTAACCAAACCCGCCATTTTTAATGGCAGTTTTCAACCCAAATCTGCCATTAAAAATCAAAAAAAACAACTTATTTCAGATCAGACGTGTCAAAGTTAACATGAAATAAGTGATTTTTTTCAATTCAAGTATATAAAGATACCCACAGAATCAATCACACCCTGCACCATACCATCCATCCCTTGCTTCCCACTTCCATCCAAATACAGCCTCCTTGGACATCTTGTCATCCTCACTGCTCATCCTTGCTTCCCACTTCCATCCAACTCTGACCTCCTTGGACATCTCATGACCCAAACTAACCCATTGTTGCTGACCAAAATCAATGAAACTTCAAAAACTCATGATAAGATTAACCACTCCAAACAATCTCCAGAATTCAATGGACCCACTAGAATTAGATGTCTGCAATATTCCTTCCCAGTAAAAAAAAGAGCTACCAGGTCCCAAGTTCAGCAAAGGAGCATCAGGTTTGTGAAATACAACAAATGGTTATACAGCTAGTATTGAGAAATTTGATGCTGATCCTTTTTTATATTTATAATTTATTGTCTTGAATTGATATTATATTCCTTGAATAGCTGTCTAAGCAGAGAGTTTTACTCAATGAGTCAAATTACTCCCAATCCAATCCTGTAGGAATTAGAAAAAAATTCAAATGGAACTTAGACTTGGTAATCCAACTAGATTCCAGGGTGCCAGTTGATCATGCAAGAAGGAGTCTTGGAAGCTCAAGATGTCTTTCTTCATTGCCCCCAGTCAATGGGGAAAATTTGAGAAACTTTTCAACAAGCTAGTCACCAACTGCTACAGGCCTCCTTTAAGAAACTCAAAGGATGGCCCTGCATTGAAGGCTGTTACCCCCAGCTCACATCTGGTCAGCAAGTTCCTCCAACCCAAGATGGAATTTGTTGAAACCAAGAACTCAATTTTTGTGACCAAAAAAATTTCCAGTTCCAAGAAAAGTAAGCTCAACAAGCTCCTGATCATCCTGCCTCACACCTTCCCTTGCCAAAAGAATTCCTTTGTACTTATTATCACTTGGAACTAACACTGTTTATATTTTCTCTATCAATCTAGAGGATATTTTGATTGACTTACAGAAGGGCCAATCATTAATTTCTGGAAAAACTAAATTGTCCAAAAAGCACTCCAAGGTTAGCATCAGGGTGAGTCACACCTCCCTCTTTGTCTCAAGCACACCACCCAGGTTCAATGGCCTTAATTCATTGACCACTAATCATTCTCTTATCTCTTTGGTCCCACCATCAACCACAGATCTCCAAGCACTCTTTTGGCTTGTTCAACCATGTCATTTCTGTTCCTCAGGGGTCACCCATGATCAAATCAAGGCTAGCTTCAAGGATGGGATCCTTAAAGTCACAATTCCAAAGAATCTCACAGCATCCCAATTTCCTGAACATTGAAACCATCTCCCCCAACCCACCCAGCCTGTTTAATTTTCTCTGCTTAATGGTGGTCTCTGTAGACCCAAAATGCCCCCTCAACTTTGATGACCTTTCTGAAAACTTTTGTGCAATGATTTTGAAATTTTCCTTGTAGCATATACCACCTGCAATTTGAGCCTTTGTTCTCCACTTGATGAGGCTAGTCCTTAATCCCTTTGCCAATTGCCCTGTGTGGCTTCCACAAAGTACAAATGACAACTGAGCACCATCAATCCAACTCAATGACACCAGAAATTCTAGTTTTCAACCAACAAACTTCTTTAAAACTGAGAAAATTCTAAAGATGAAGAAAAGTCTACCTTGCCTTGAGGCATCAAAAGCTGTCCTACTTGTTGGATGGTTTGGGGGGGGGGCAAGATAGATGATGTTGGAGTCAAGGGTGAAAAATGAAAGCTAATGAGGGCATGCAGAGTCTTCAATATCAATTTAAGTATGAACAAAAGAACATACTTACACACATAAATCCATAGATCCAAAAATGGTTGGTCATCCAAGGATTTTTTTGGGGGGGATACTTATAAGCAGGATACAGAAGATTGATTGGTCCTGACTAGGATGGCAGATCTTCAGTCCTCCCCTGGGCTCTCTCTCTCTGTCAGTCATAAATATTCAAATCTTATCTTGATGTGAATTGGATATCTTTCAATATTGGGAGATAAGGATTGGATCAATGGGGTTCAAAAAAATATATCTGGTACAATTTCTGTCCCCAAATATCCTTTAATATTTCACTCCCCCAATGGCTGTGATCCTGATTGTATAATCAAGTCAACAGAAACCATAGGGAAGATGAAGGAGGGGGAAAATCTAAGTATTGGACTGAAGCACTTCCCAAATGGCTGTGATCCTGATTTTAAAATCAAGTTGAAAGACACCATAGTCCATAGATGGGAGATGAAAGGCGGAGTGTTAGAAAGGAAATCAAAAATGGAGTTGAGATAAGGAGACTGACCCAGAGATGGAGATGGAGATGTTGGGTGGGTGGGTGTGGTGAGGTGGTTGGTTGTTTTTGGAGGGGAGGAGGAGGAAAAGGGTGAGTGGTTGAGTCCAATGAGTGGGAGAGGAGGAGGAGGGTAAGTGGTTGAGTCTGATGAGTGGGAGAGGGGGAGGAGGAGCATGGTTGTGGGGGTGACTGGGGTCCACTTGTGGGTGACTGAAAAGGAGGAGATGGAGCTTCTGCCTTTTATACACAGGATGGTTAAATTTATGTTTTCAGGGGATTAAGTAGTGCTTTTCCAATAGAGAATTCAATTATAACCAGTTGGATTCAAAAGAAGAGTCTAAATTGAAGTCAAATAGTAATAAAAGTTCAGTCATCTTTATTCCATTTTCCAGTAGCTTCCTGGAGGTCAGTTTTGACATTCTGAGAAGTGAAGAGTTTGGGGAGGGGTGGTGTTTGTTATTTGAAGTGATGAGGAGGTGTTTGGTGTGCTGGTATAAGTTTTTGGTGTTGATATGGATGATTTGCAGGTGTGGATGGGTGTTTTGCATGTTGATGGATGGTGGATAGATGATGATGCATAAATGGCAGATTTGATTTTTGAAATCTAAAATTTCCATGAAATCTGCCATTTCAAAATACACCAGTTAAGGGGTAAGTTTATTTCACAAAACTGCCATTGAAAATGGTGGATTTTGTCAAAAGAATTGCAGGTTTCTAATGGCAGATTTGCTAACTTTTATACACCCTATTTTGTCATGTGGGCATGTGCATGCCAAAAAAATGGGGTGTGATAAGTAATTTGGTGGTGTCAAACTAACCATGCCCAAAATTATTGTTGAACTAGCTGTTTGACACATATTTTGGGATGGAATAATTGATCTCAGGGGCCCTCAAATTTCAAATTTTTTGAATGAGTGGGTCCAGATTACAAATATTTCTATTCATTAATTTTTGATGTTTTCCTGGTTGTTTTGTAGAATTAATGGTCCCTTGAACCCAGAACTGCCTGAGTACATTATATATTTCTGTCCTTGGAATCCTCAATTTTGACCCAATTTGTTTTCCAAATCTGGCTGCTTTGTAAATACAAACAATCCTGGCCTTGATATAATATGGTGATCCCCCCTTCACTTTTTATATGTTAAATAAAATTCCAAAAACAAAGAAAAAAAATAAAAAAAATAGTAAAAATCAAGGAAAATAAAGTAAGTGAGACAAAAAACATAAAAGAGTCATCCATCAATGAGATTGGAAAATATCATGGTGGAAGATGGAAGGGGCATGGAAAAGAAGGGATTTAGTTGTCCAAGAGAAGATTGTAAAGCCTGGTTTTTGAATGAAGTCACATAAAGATTTCATGTTGGTTTGAAGTGGGGGGTGTGGGCACTTTAAAAATTAGGCCCACAACTTCTGTACACCTCTCAATGTACATACAAACAAAATCAGGAGCACAGCTCATGATGATTTAAAATAGAATAAGAAGGAAAAGAAATATGAAAATTAGAGAAAAAAAGATAGAGAGAAATTCAAAGTGAAATAAAGAATCATATAGATCCTTTTCCAAGTTTTACAAGTTGAATGATGTTTTGTAAGATTACAGAAAGGATATTGGAGTTAGCCAGAAATTACTCCAGTTGTACCAAGATATAATTAGTATATATTCTGAAAGTATGAAGTCTATGTGTGCATTAGTTATATACTTTCAAAAAAAATTCTCATTTTCCCCATTGCTTTCACAATTCACTCTTCTGCAACAAGCACTTGAGCTAGAAAAATTTAAAATTTGTTATTAAAATTAGTTCTGAAATATATATATTAAAAATGATGCTCCAATAATAAAATGAGGAACAAAAAATCTAAAAAATAGTGTTGCTTAACTATTAAATAAAAAATGAAAATGAGACAAAACATTCAAAATAACAAACTACACCCCTTATCTAGATACTATTTTGCATCCATCAGAGTTCTCCATGATTTTTTGATTTTTTGGTTTGAATTTTTGAACAGGAAGCATGATCCCCTTTTTCCATCTCTGGCCAAATTTCCATGAATCCAACTGTTAATCTGACTTCAAACAATTTTGTGGGCCAAATATTGGAAAAAATACCTTTAATAATATGGCATAGGGAATGATATGTGTAACTGTGCATGTCAAAAATTTTTCCATGTGGAACTTGGCATGCAAAAAATTGGCACATCACTAAAAAAAATCATTGAAACTTTTAAAGATCTACAATACTCTATTCCATAACAGAATTATAATAAAAGGAAGGAAAGATCTTTCAAAATTTCTTCCTGGATATTTTTTAAAAGTTTCAATTTTTTTTCTCATAGCTAATTCAAAAAAATAAATCAAAGAGCTCATGAAAAAATTCAAAAAAGATATATATATATATATATATAAATGTAATTAATTTATGTTTTTCTCAAAGCAGTTACTGATTTTTTTTTCAATTTTGAGTTAGAAATTTTTGATACTCAAACAATTTTATAAAGAAAGATTTCAAAATAAAATACTTCAATATTCCAAAAACATTGATTGTTTTCTTTATATAGAGGCACAAAAATTGTGCCCCAAAATATTTGTTTGTGGAATTTTTATTCATGAGGCATGCTTAATGTTTTGATTAATTTTTTTTTTCAAAATGCTTTTTTTTCTTTTAGTGAATTCTTTGATATATCTTTGGAATTTCTTTGAGAAAAAATTTGAATTTTTACAAATTCTTAAGGAAAAAAAAATGTGAAAAAAATACTGCCTTCCTTAAATTATACTTCTGCTCTTACCATATTTTAGATCTCATAGATAGGTTTGTTTTTTAAATTCACATTTCATTTTCAAAACAATCCTAAGTATTTTCAATGATCTTTTGCAAAGTTTCAATTATTGTTCCTTATTTTTTTTTTGTTTTGAGTGACACACTTTTTTGAAAGATTTTTTGGAAGTTTTTAACCCCCTCAAATATGTTTCCAAATTTTTGAAAAAAATCAAATTAAAGGTTGTATGTACATGCTAATTTTTAACCTCTTTTTTAGGATTTTTTAATTGAATATTTTTGAATTTATAAATTGTTGGAGAGCTTCTAAATTTATTTAATATTACAATTTCTTTTTTTTAAAATTTGAAAACTTTTTTTTTCACTCAGAAATTGGTACCAATTAAAAAATGATGAAATAGAAGACATATTTTTGATAATTTCTGAGGGGGTGTATATTCAATAGTTTCAGAATTTGGAGCCTTCAGAACTTTAGAGTTCCTGTTAGAGAATAATAGGAATAATTTCAGGAGTTTTATGGACATATTCATGAACCTAAAATCCCAAAATCAAAATAAAATGTAAAAACTTTGACATGATTGTGGGGAAATTTTCACAAATATTGGTGAATCATTGTATAAATATTCTTTTGAAAATGAAGAGTAGACATATATTATTCAGGATGATTCAAAAAAAATTGAGTTATTTCAATTTTGGAGAAAATTATCAAATTTTCCTCAAAGAGAAGAGTTTCTGGGATCTACTTATCTTTAACCAGTTTACACCCCACCCTGTTGTGCAACAGAAAGATTTTACCCCCTTATAAACCCGTTGAAAACATGAATAATTTCTAAAAATCCTCATTGCTAAGTCTTTCAAGAAATAAAATGCATCTTTTGGTATCAAGATAATAAGCAACTGAAAGCAAGTATGAAGTTTTAATCCTATAGAAATCAATAGTATCTTCTTTTTTCCCGAAAATAATCCATTTTCATGAGATTTTTGGGTCTTGATTAGAGACCTTAATATTTTATCATCCCATCATAGTTTAGTTCTTTTAGTGTTTTTAAAAAAATTAATTCCTAATTTTATTTTTTGAGATCCTTGTAGAAGATGTACCAGTTTGTTCAAATTCAAGTTGAAAAAAAGTTTCTCATCAAAGATTTTTGGGTTCAAGAGGAAAGGGGGGGGAGGGGGTTGAGATTATTTCACTGATCTTTCTGTTGAGAATTTTCAAGTATCCATTTGTGTAGCTTGTGGTGGGACATTGGAGCTTTAAAAGTGATTTGGAGGGGAATTATCAAGGAATGGTGATTGCAACCAAATTATTCATCTGATACCTGGATGAGGTGAATTGGCTTGGAGTCAAATCAGTCTTAATTTGTGTGATCTGTGGTCAAACCCTTTCCTTTGGTGGAGAAAGAGGTTGGT
The DNA here is from genome assembly GCA_025617555.3 of Puccinia polysora. Classification (NCBI taxonomy): domain Eukaryota; kingdom Fungi; phylum Basidiomycota; class Pucciniomycetes; order Pucciniales; family Pucciniaceae; genus Puccinia; species Puccinia polysora. The sequence continues at coordinate 9,044,684 of CM062637.1, read as the reverse complement.
GCGCCTTTTTGGTAGGACAATCAGAAACCTTTTTTAGACATAGTAACAGGGAAGATTAGTGATACTGTTTCAGTTTTTTGGAAGCCTGCAAGGTCCAAGAAGTGATTTTGAAGGTTATGAACAATGATTAGGATATTAGGGATGCTTCTGGTTTAAGTAATTTTCATGCAGTCTCTTATTCCTTCCATGGTATCAAAGATTGGTGCATGGGGGGAGTGTAAAATTGACTAGATGAAATTTGATAATTTTTCTGAGAGAGATTTCTAAGGCAAACAGGAATTGAGAAAACCTAGCCAAAAGGGTAATTTTATGGTTTATAATATAGTCTTAAACATAAAAAATGGCCTTTTAACATTTTCTCTACTTTTATGAGAAATTTTGAAAATTTAATTGATCTTTCAAGAAGGAGTGGAAAGAGGGGGGTAGATAAATCAATTTAATTAGTCCAGTGTTCCTTGAGAGCCAAGATATCAAGCTTAAGGTATGAATTTAGAGCATCAAGTTTCTCCATTTTTTGAAAAATTTCAATTCAATTTGAGTATTTTGAGAGAATTGGGATGGATATAAAATGGTAAATAAGAAGAAAGGTAATCATTTAATAACAATTGTGGTTCAAGTGGATGTGGCAAAGGATGAAAAGCAGAAATGGGTTTGGAAGTGGAAAAGTGCGCTTCTGTTTTTTTGTGTATGATTGATATGATAAGGGTCAAAAAAATTCAAACCATACACTCATTTAGAGGCAGGAAAAATTGAACATGTTTTGATTAATATAAGTAATCCATCAAAATCTTTTTTAAGATCATCCTTACAAAATATTCAAGTGGATAAATTAGATAGACCATTAATGAATTCATTTCTTTGGTGTTTTCCTCAGCACTTTGTGCTTCCCCAAATTTCCCTAAAGCTTTCCCATAGTTTTCAATTTTTAGAAAATTGAAGAACTTCATAGTTCCAAGTTTGAATTTATTTGTCCAATGGTAACCATAATTTATTGAAATACCATATCAGGGCGTATCAGAGTTAGAAAACCCACCATTAGAAACCAGCCATTTTTTTTTACCCAACCCGCCATTTTTAATGGCGGGTTTCTGAAATACACATACCCCCTAACTGGTGTATTTCAAAATGGCGGGTTTCATGAAAATCAAAGATTTCAAACATCAAACCCGCCATCAAAACTGCCATTTATGAATCATCATCCACCCACCATCAATCACATCTAAAACACCCATCCACATCAGCAAATCCATACCGGTCCCATCTCCACCACATCACACACATCTCATCTCCATTGCTTCACATCTCCATCACTTCTCATCTCTATTGCTTCACATCTCTATTGCTTCACATCTTTATTGCTTCACATCTCCATCTTCACACAAATATCATCATCATCTCATCACCCCACATCAAATCACCATCTTTCTCAACATGTCCACCAAACTCCTTGGCAGCAAGTTGAAGATGAAAAAAAGCTGACTGAAATTTTGTTATTATATGACTGCCATTCAGACTCCAATTCAGACTTTGGTTTGGAACCAACTTGGTTGGCTTTGAATTCTCTATTACAAAAGAAATACATGGTTCCAAGAAGACAAACTCTCCACAACCCTATGTATGAAAGGCAAAAGCTTCATCTCCTCCCCAACCTAAGCTTCCAGAAACTGTTCCAAACTCTATTGCCTTCATTCATAAAACTTTTGGAGATGATTGAAGACCACCACATCTTCCAGAACAATTCTTGGAATCCTCAACGCGATCCAGCTATCCAACTGGCTGTTGCTCTTTTTAGATTGGGATTAAATGGAAATGGAGCAGCAATTCATTGATTAGAAAATCTATTCTAAGTTGGATATGGAACCATTGACTCATACACCAAAAGAGTCATGGTTGCTATCCTGTCTGTCCGTTGCTCAGTCCTTTCTTGGCCAACAAAAGAATAACACAAGGAGATATCTGAATTAATGGAAACCAAAGGATTTCCTGGTTGCATTGGTTTTGCTGATGGAACCACCATCCCATTGAGTCAAAAAAACCAAGCTAGATGGCAACCACTATTTTGATTGGAAAAAAAAGGCAATTGATTCATATTTTTTCCAATTGCTTTGATAACACTGTTGATCACACACTGAACAAATATGTTTTTTCTGTTTTTTTAGATACTCTGTGGCACTAAAACTTGTTTGTGATAACAACAAGAAGTTCATATCCCTCCATGCTGGCCTTCCAGTTTCTTGTCATGATTCATACATGTTCAATTGGATGCGGATTGCCCAAGAACCAGAGAAATACTTTGAACATGATCAATACCTTCTTGCCAATTCAGCTTATGCTAGTGGGAAATATGTGGTTCCAGCATACTGGAATGTTTTTTCCAAAAATCAAGGAAAAACCAATTTCAACTATCATCTTGCCCAATCACAAGTTTGGATTGAGCGTGCCATAGGATTCCTGAAAGGAAGATAGGCCAGCTTAAGGGAAATGCAAAACCAGCTTCAAAATCCCAAATACATGAAGTTCCTCATCAACTGGATTATCACTTGTGTGATACTTCACAATCTTTTGGCCAACATCAAAGATGAATGGGACAAAATATTTGAAGATGATATTCCAGATCCGCCTCAAGTCATCCCTGTCTCATCTTGTCCCTCATCTTCTTCTATGAGAGAACAGATTCTTCCTCTTACCCTTGCTTGCTTTGATGAGTAATGTTTGATTATGAATTAGGTAAAAAAAACTTCACCAAATTTTTTTGGTTTTGGTTGTTCACCCAAGATTCATTGGCTGACTCACTTGTTTTTTTTTCTCATTTGGTGGGGTGGACTTAGATAAATGTTTTTGGTTGTTCACCCAAGATTCCTAGGCTGAGTCAGTATTTTTTTTTCCTCATTTGGTGGGGTGGTCTTAGACAAAACAGACTCAAAACTTCCAAACCCCCCACCTCACCCCACCAAACCACTGGAAAAACCACCCACCTCACCCCACCAAACCACTGGTCAGTCCACTCCTTCCTCCTCCTCACCAATGGCCTCCACCTCACCCATCACCTCCACCTCACCCACCACCTCCCCTCCTCCTTTGGTTGGCTCCCCTGGTAAGCTTCCCCCCCTCCTCCTCATCCTACCCATCATCCAATGCTCATGGGTTGATTCATCCATCTCCATCCCCTTTCAGCCCTCCCCACCCCCTTGGTTGATTCCCCAGGTAAGCTCCCCCCTCCCTCCTCCTCATTTGGCTTTTCCCTCCATCTCACCCCCTCTCACTCCCTCCAACTCACTCACCAAAACCCCCCCTCTCCCCCCTCCCTTGGTCTCCCTCCCATCTCACTTGGATTGCCGGCCCCACCCCCCCTTGCTTGCTTGGCCAACCCCACCACCCCCCCTCTTTTGCTTGCTTGGCCAACCCCGTGGGCCCCCCCTTGCTTGCTTGGCCAACCCAGCCGGCACCCCCCTTGCTTGCTTGGCCGACCCAGCCGCCCCCCCTTGCTTGCTTGGCTGCCAACCAAGACCCAGCCGGCTCCCCCCTTGCTTGCTCGGCCGCTGAACAATGCCCGGCCCCCCCTTGCTTGCTTGGCCATCAACCAACACCCAGCCACCCCCCCCTTGCTTTCTTGGCCGCCAAACAACGCCTGCCCCCCCTTGCTCTCCTTGCCGGCCTCCTTGCTGGCCTCCTTGCCTCCCCCCACTCTCACTTGCCCCTCCTTGCCTCCCCCCACCCTTGCTTGCCCCTCCTTTCCTTCCCCCTTGCTTCTTGACCCCACCGCCAACAAGCCCTCCTCCATCCCTTGCCTCGCCACCGGGCACCTGCCCCCCCTTGCTGACTCAGCCCAACTCAAGGCCCAACCAAATTGGTTTGCCCCCAATATTTTTTTTTTGATGATGTAAATTATTTTTTTTTTATTATTTTTTTTGATAAGCCTGGCCCAATTAGTCCACACCCACGCCAAGTAATTTTTTTTTATGATTAGTTTTTGGTTGTTTTTTGGTGATCACATGACTAAATTTTTTTTTGTAACCCTTCTTTGACCCCTTTTCCTTCAATTCCATCCCTTCTCCCACCGCACTCACAATGTTATACTCCAAATTGAATCCCTTTTTGATCCTGACCCCAAGCGGAGCATTTTCCTGGGAGGGAACAAGATAGAAGGAGATGAGGTGACAAACATAAAGAGAGGTGGAAAGCAGAGGGCTTTGAAGCAAAAGAGGGATCAAATGAGGGCCTCCAAAATCTCTTTGGAACTTGCAGAGGGGGGCATCAATGAAAAGGTTGTATGGTCTGAACGGAAACTACAGCCTTTGGATCTGAATCCTGCAATTAACACTGAAAAAAAAAAAGAAAAATTGAAAACCCTCACTGGCTGAGTTTGAACTTGCCAAGCAGACAATCAAGCAATTCCATTTCTTCTACTGTGGAAAGGTAATTGCTCTCAATAAGTCTGATCACAACATTCTTGTTGCAATAATTGATTTTGTCCCATTACATAAAATTTCTGATCAAGACAACAAGGACATCAACTTTGTGACAACTTTCCTTCACCAGTAAAAAAAATTTGTCAGCACCGTTGGTCCCTCAAGATATTGGTGTGGAAAAATGTGGGCAATTGGATGGCAAAAATCAATGGAAACCTTTGAGTTACTTGGAAACTATGTGAAGAAATCATCTATTCAATCTTCCCCTCAAGCGTATGCTTTTCTCAATCTTAAGGCAGAAAAAGTCTCTCAAATTTTAGGACAAACATTTTGCAATGTGGCCAGACTTCCCTTTGAATCAAACCACAAAATAATGAAGGCCAATTGTATCCCCTCCTTCTCATCACTTGAATTTGGTTCTTGGCCTACTCCCTTTGACTGCTCTCCACATGTCACCTTCACATCCAACTCTTTTTAAAACTCACCTCACATTGAAAAAGGTGACATCTCTGAGTATTCCTTTTTACTTGCAGTTCCAACCAAGAAATCTAATGGACAACTTATTGAAACTACAGATGAATATGGAGTATCAGACGGCCATTTTTTTTTTCTGGACCTGGGGTTTGGAATTGATTTCAAGCAAAAAGGTGTAGTGAAAATGGTTTGGGCAGCAAATAAGTACAAGTACTGTACTTTTCCTGCTGTGGAGACTGCCACTCATAAAAGAATGGAAATTTCAATGCAAATAAACAAAACTACTAGAAAAACTTGCAGGGACTCAGGGAGTGGGAAAATATACTCCAGGAAAAAAATATAAATAAAAAGAAAGAGCATTTTTTTATTGGTGGGGTTAAAAATAGTCTTAAGCATTGTTGTAATCAAAAATGATTTTTTCTTTCTTTTTAAGTTTTTCATCAAAGCAAATATATTTAAAAGCCCAGAATTTGATTAATATGCTTTAATTCATCTACTGTTCTACTGCTACCAATGCATGCCATGGCTACCGACCACTTATCCTTTTTTTCTGTTGCCAGTTGTTCCCTCTCCATTGCAGTTGCACTTGCTGTCAATCCTTGTCCTTTTCCTCTTTTTGAAATTCTAGCTCAGCCTGTTCCAACTTCCACTCAGCATCCCATTTTTGCTGATGAGCCAAATTCTTGGCTTTCTGCTTTTGAAAATCAATAGCCAGTTGACAATCCCACTTCTCCTTTTCAAACTGAAATTTTTCAAATTCCATTTTTGATTTTACTGTTTTTCAGACGGGAATAGGAATGAGCTAGATTTTGACAGCAAGGAGAATCCAATGCGCTTACTTGAATCCCGCTTCTCCATGATCTCCTTAAAGCCCAAAAAACTTGAAGTGTTTCTCCTCTCTTGAATGATATTGGGGTTGATTTTGATTGAATTGGAGGCCTTTTGCTTTCCCTTTGCAGAGGGGGTTTTTGTGGGAACATCATTGCTCTCATTTGAAGGGGATGTCAGAGGCCCCATTGGCTTGAGTTTTTGGCCATTCAGGAATGGATAAGCCTGTTTCTTTCAAATCTAAATCAGTCAATATTAGCTGGACAGAAGAGAAAAGAACTTGGTTCCTTATTTAAGCAGATGTTGATGGCAATGGTGATACAGGAATGACATCCTCCTCATTGGCCAAATTCTCAAGTTCTTCCACCCCAGGAAGAGAGCAATTGAATTAAGGAGGGGGTGGGTCCAAGGTTGGGTTTGACTCCCCAATCAACATGGAATTAGACGTGATTGGAGCTGATTGTGTTGGAATATCCTCCTTGGCATTGGATGGGGGCCACTAATAGATTTCTTTTGGATCACCATTGCTAGGCTGAGCATCCCCAGTCAAGTCCTCAGCATCAACTGAATTGGATTGTTGGGCATCAAAAGCAGCTAGGGGGGTGATGTTGGCCTTCTTTCCAAAGAATTCATCCATTTGAATATAAAAAGGACAAATGGAGTCCAACTTCTCAACCACCAAGTTGATTCCCTTGGCTTTGTTGGAGTCAGTGATACCAAAGCCAGTGGAGATTGACATGGAGTGGCCCTTTTTGTACTTTGCTTGATAATTCTTGAATTTATCCCTCATCTGTTTGGATGACACATCCAGCCTACCTTTTCTTTCATTCTTGATTTCATTGGCCATCAGGAGATAACCATTGACCTTAGAGGATGGAGTTTGGCCAAAGCATGTTTCATTGTTGGATCCAAAGAAAGCATTGTAGTTGGATGGAATTTTGAGCCACTTAACCAGGATGATTTGATCAGCTCTCTTGAGCTGACTTGAGCCTTTGGAAGCTGATGGGGGAGGATTGTTGGATATTGAGTTCCTGGGGGATGTTTGCTTTGGTCCATTTGATTTTTTTAGTGGACTTGCGGGTGGAGGATTGCTGAAAGGCCTTTTAAAAATAGTAGGAGGGATGAAGGGATGAAGGGCTATGAGAGTGTTTAAGTGGTGAGAGTGATGATTTGATGAGAGGATGAGAGTGATGAATCAAAGAGAATAGGAAGAGATGAGAGTGATGAAGTGACAAGAGGGATAAAGACATGAGAGTTAGGATGTGATGAAAGCCATAAAGTGATGAGGGTGATGAAGTGATGAAGATAGTGATCCAATGAGAGTTAGCTGGATGTGATGAAAGCAATAGACAGATGAGAGCAATGAAGTGATAAGGATAGTGATCCAATGAGAGTTAGCTTGATTTGATGAAAACAATAAAAGGATGAGAGTGATGAACTGATCAGGATAGTGATCCAATGAGAGTTAGCTGAATGTGATGAAAGCCATAAAGTGATGAGAGTGATGAAGTGATGAGGATAGTGATGAAGAGATGAAGCACAATGAATCAAATTTTTTTCCAATGAGGTTGGAGTTAGAAGGAGGTGGGAAGCCAGGGGTGGATGACGTGTACAGGTGGTGGAAGCCTTTAAATACTTTATTTGAAAAAACCCACTTATTTCCAGGTAACTCTGAAACATCTGATGTGAAATAAGTGGTTTTTTTTTTTTATTTTTAATGACAGGTTTGAAATGGCAGATTTGGTTTGAAACCCACCATTAAAAAATGGCGGGTTGGCTTAACTCTGATACATCCTATTGATACATGTACTTTACCATACCTTTTTCTGTGAAGGAAAGATTTTTTGGACCTGTATTTTTTTTCTTCATGAGTGCCCATCCATCTCACTCAATCTAATTCTAAAATTTGGAAAATCTTCTCTGTTGCTGTTCTTGAAAGTTTAAAAGCTTTGGATAGATAAAAAATTTACAGGAAACTGTTATCCAGCACTTGGCATGGCTTGGAATGGCTTCTAAATTTGTGTGAACTTCTTTGGACCATTTTTTTTTATTAGTGAACCTCTTTAGACCATTTATTTTTATGATTTAAATTATTGAGACCATTGATTTTATTATACAAAACCCATTACTTTTGCTACACATGTTTTTTTTTAAAATAATATGTTTTCTGATGGGAGGATTATGGCAACCCCATCTCAATAAGAAATTAATCTGAGGGTTGCTAACATAAGTTTGTGTCTAACTTGGTCAAATCACTTTTAGAATTTTGGAAAAGAGAAAAATGATTAATTATTTTTATAATTGTTCATGAAGTGTATGAATGTACAAGAAACCTTTTGTTTTTGGGGGAGGCTCACTTGGATGGGAAGGGATGCTTGGTAGAAGGAGGTCTATTTTTGTGTCAATAATTTTCTGCAGTTTTGGAATATGCATAGTAATTTCAAGTTGGTAGGGAAGGGAGGGGATCAGAGGTGTGTTACTTCTGTTTTTTATATTTTATTTTTATTTTTATAATACAGAAAATCATATGATATAGCCTGGAATTCATGGTTTCTTAAGAGGCAAGAATTAAACAGAAAATTTTCTCTGAGTTAGAAAATTTCTGTGGGATGAGTTTCACTGTCTTAGTTTCCATGATGAAACCAACTTGCATGTTGTTTTGGCCCTTTAAACTTTCTGTACTGGAATAAGAATAATAAATATAATATTTAATATGCTTACGTATAATTAGGGAATATGGGTGGTTTTTCCCCAGTTCATCCTGAATGACTTAATTGTATGTAATTGACACAGTTTTGGGATCAGGAGGGTGAAAAGAGGGGGGGAGGCTTATGAGGGAAATTAATTTCAAAATGAGGGAATAAAGGGATTTGGGGGAAGTTGAAGAGGATTTGAATGGATTAGGGTATTGAAAAAAAATTTTGGTTGCTGGGGGGGGGAGAATTTTTAGTAAATTGGAATGAGAATGAAGAGAAAATTTGGTTAATCTTTCATTGGAATCATGGAATGTTCCTAAATTTTGTGGGATCTTGAAACAAAATGAGATTTTAATATTAACAAAAATCATTGATTTAGAATAAAAGGGAAAATGAATCATGAATACTCACTTCCCCTCATGGATTAATGGATATCTTGATACTTTTTTAACAATTGTTCCCTTCTCTTACTAACTCATGCTTTGAATTTATATTATGTTTAATTTGTTTGATCTTGGTTAAATTAGGTTCTTCCCTGATGACTAGTCTTCATTATTAGTTCCTGATTCTCATCCTCCTCATTCTCCAACTAATTACTTGGGTTCTCATTGTCATCAACATTTTCATCCCATGATTTGATAAAAGCCTGTAAGGATATAAGCAAGTACTGATTATTAATCCTCCATATTCAACCTGAGAACTTGATTTCTGATGATTTCATATAATTCAGAAAAAGGTATCATGTGTGATTAAAGGGGGATTTTCAGAGTGTGATTTTTTTTTATTCTCAGGATTTTGGAATTTTTGGGATGATACTGATTTTTGAACTCAGTCAGTTTGACCTTTTTTTGGGGGTTTAATCTTATCTATCAATCAATTGTATCAGTGAGTGTATTCTATTCTTCAATCACTCTTGGAGAAATTTATTCCTTGATTTATTTTCTCAAAAGATGATCTTAGTCTTCTTTATTTTTTAAATAATCTTGGTTTTTTTCAAGATCTTGTGAGATTTTCTAAAAAAAAACCAAGGATGAATTTTTTCTTTGGGTTTTAATTCAAATCCAGCCGCAATCAATTGTTTGGGTTAAATTTATTATTATTATTATTTGTTTCTTTATCTCTTAAAAACTAGAAGGGAATTCCTTGTTTGAATGAATGATAATTATCACGGTAGAGATTTTCCTAACCCATACTGTTCCGTGGACCAGTCTTTCTATGGATTTGGACAGCTTACAGGATTGGAGAGAAACCTATAGTAACCATTTTTTTCATGGTTTAGAGCAGAACATTGTACTAAACCATGAAAACCATGGGTTTAGAAAGGAAGGTGGCTTGATTTAAGTTTGAAAGATGGCACATGATTCATTTTGTGGATGTTGTAAACATTTTTATAGATATATAGAACAAAAACAGCATTTGAGTGATATTTAAATAAAATGGAAAAGAAGAATACAATATGATTTATTGGAGGTAGTCCAATAATGTGGACTGCTTTTGCCTTTTAGAGAATTCAAGTTTGGAAAAGCAATTGGATGACAACAATTATTCATTGAATGAATCTGCCTCAGGAGAGTTGAGGTTACTGATGTACTGAAACAAGTTTTTGATTGCATTTGAAATGGCTTTACTGGTAGGTTTGGGTGCTGCTTTGAACTTGTCATTTTATAGCTCATATTTTTCATCATTTTTCTGATGGGATAGGAATATCTCTCCTGGTGAAATTAAGAAAAAGCTATTTTCATCAGCTGGATTGAGAATCTATTCAAGAGAGATTCAATTTTTTGCTTTTATCAATCCAAATTTCTCAAGCTCTTGCACTTCAAATGTAATTTTGTTCTGAGTGTTGTTAATGTCCTCAGCTGAATCAACAATTTTTTTAGCAAGTTTGGTGTGATACCAGCGGTGCCTTATGGTACTTGGGCTGACAGATCACCAGGCTAATCAGAACAATTGAATTGCCAATAGCTGATAAATGTTGTAAAATTGTGACACTGGGACAAAATAATTTAAGTTTTGGATTGAATAGGAAATGAATCAATATTGGTATTAATCTTTGAAGGTTTTTATAATACCAGCGTCAAGGGGTTAAATGTGTGAGGTAAGTTTAAGGGCAAAAATTCAAGTTGAATATTAGAGAGGCCATCTTCTGAAATAACATGTACAGAAAATTGATCAAAAATAAGTAGAAATTTTTGATTGGCTATCTTCAGTTTGGCATTCCACCCATTGATCTTTTTTCTAAAAATCAAAGCAGTCATCCATGCCTTGCTATTAAAGTAAAATTTGTACCCAAGTTGATGGGAAAATTTATTTTGAAAAAATTGTGGTTTTTGTGACTTCCCAATGAAAAGTATGGGAAGCTTCTTGGTACCAGTTTCATTGCAAGCAGCCCCAGTGGTAATTTGTGTCTTCACTGATTTGATTGCCTTTGAAATGTTTTGTGCCAGACCTTTATTGGGAGGCATCCTGTTAAAAATTTCATTTAAGCAAATTAGTTAGTAAATGTTTTTAAATTGATTTGGATGTATGCAATAATTCACTTATGCATAGAATAAAACTTTCTGATCAGAATTGAATAAAGAATCCAGATTGTATTGATCCATAAGCATAAAAACACACATTTCCTTTTTCCCCAAGAATTTGGAGGTTGAAAGATCCTGATCTGCAATTTTTTGTAAATTGGTGAAGTGATTTTTGCACCTTGAAGCTATCAAGCCAAAAATTTGATCAAGAAAGCCAGTCTTCCATGGGTATAACCCAGAGATGGGCAAAATCTTTCCACTTTTCCCAAAGGACATTGGCAGTGACTGTCAACTTAGAAGCAACGGCCCTTTGGATCCATTCTTCAAATTTTTTGTTGACATTGCTGTGTTTCTGGACCCCAACCCTCTTGAAAGATCCATTGGCTTTAGTATGCTAGCAACAAGGATTTTCTTCAATTTTGATCCATGATGATATACAAGGCTTCTTCAACTGAAGCCCTGGGTAGATTTTTGAGAAATGATTGGCTGTTTTTGTTTGTTTCTTGCCATTCTCTTAGTGCCAGTCAAGAACCTCTACCTTTTTTTCAAGAGCTGTGTTTCTTTCCAAGTTCTTTCTGTTTGACCTAGTTTTTTTCTTTTTGAGTAACTTGGAGTCAAATACATCTTCTGATTGGCTGGTCAATTTTTGTTTTCTTTTTTTAAATTTCTTTTTCATGTTTGCTGTCCATTTTTAAGTTACTGACTGAATTCAGCAGGACTGGGAAATTTTTCTTGTTAAGTGATATTGAAGAGACAACATTGACAGGAAGATTTTTCAGTTTTTTAAGAAATATTTGCTTTTTAATCAGATTTCCTTCATTATCAATCCATTCTTCTTCCTCGTTTGTCAATTCCTTTTTTTGTGTGATTCGTTGAGTATTTGTTTTTGCTATCAAATTCTTTGTTTAATTTTTTTAGGCTTGCTTCAAACAGTTCAATTTTGGCTTGATCTAGCATTTTTGAAAAAGAGAAATACTTGGTGCTTGATAGAGAAATGGTTTTGCCATGTTGAAACACATACAGGTCTTGATATGGGGGGATCAAGGTGTTATCAAGTTGAAGGATAAGCATAGTAAACAAAGGAAGAAAAGGGGTATGTAATTGGTGAGGATATTGAGAAATTTATATCACCAGCTTGGTGGCTTAGATGGTGAATATGGGATGGTGGGAATAGCAGTTTGGTGGAGATAGAGGTGATGTGTAACAATCATACCCAAGAGGTACATATTTGTCAACTAAAATTCAGGGTTAGTAGGGGGGATTAAAATAATTTTTAAACCCAAACTTCCAGTTTTTTTGACTTTTAACCTTGTGTTACCGCATTAGGCAGGATTGTGGGTTAAGAGTCAAATTTTGGATGGCACCAATTTGGTGGATCAATTTTGCCATGGGTTTCAACAAGCATGGGTTGGGAAAAGTTCTACTGTATTTAGTTGGAATATATTTGTGATTTAGAGCTTTTAAAACCAATAATTTATGGGATCAGCTGGTTTAGGTATTGTTTCTCCCAAAAGCCAGCCATATATACATATATATATTTAATATATACTAAAAATATTTTTCCCTTTAGCCTTGGTAAATACTGGTGTTTTTTTCCTCATTACTAAATCCTCCATTCATTTCAAAACCTTCAGCATGTGTGTTTTGCATCCCTAAGATTTTGATCCAGGAAAAATCTTACACCAGGGAAACTTTGCCCCCAAAATTTGGTGCAATAATACAAGTAAATTATATAAAGCTAACTTGGGAGCCTGTTCAATTTTGAATTGGAATGTGCCAAGTGGAGCTTGCATGGTCACCCAAACAGCTTGATATGGTAGGTTTTCTAGAGGTTTTAACTTGGCTCTAAAACCTTTTTCTTGAACCAGATCGATTCTGGTCGCAGCCTGTGAGTCATCACACCTAGTTTTTATAATTTAAGAAGGATAATTTCCCAATTGACAACCACCTGATGAACAAGCAATAGCTTGAGCATCAATTGTAGGCTAATAGGGTGACTAGAGTTTCTACATTGAAGACAGAAGAGTGTAGTATATATATCATAATTGCAATACACTTATGGTGATTATAGATAAGAGCAAGGACTAATAAAGATAATTCATGATAGATATCCAGAAAATTATGGAATATGGCCTATTGGAGAAGCAATAGCTGAAGTGAAAAATTTCACAGTTTCATCAGGCACAAGGATAAGTTGACCACTGCAGTGAGAGTAAGTAGAAGACTATTTAATGATTGAAAATTGGCAAAGAGAAGGGTGCAGGTTTCTTTGATTAATTTCAGAGGTTAGAACAAAAATTGAAAGGGAAATTTCCCAGGGAAGATTCAGTAGAAATTTGATTTTGTAAATGGCATCTAAAGAAATAGCTCATGCAACAAATGACTGATGGCAGGTGCATTTTTTGTTTCTTGCTTCAGAAAAGGAAATAAGTTCAGCTGTGTGATGCATTTGGAATTTATCTGAGAGTGGAATTGTTTTGATTGTAAAGCCTACTACTTTATGAAAAATATCAAGTATTGGGAAACTAAATAACTTAAGAAATAAAACCCAAAATTAATGACCTAGTGACCTCCCCCACCAGCACATATAAGAAGACTATGTCCATCCAAAAAATGCACAATAAAAAAGTTAGTAATTCTTTTCACCTGAAAAAGTACCTGTTACTCTTTTTTTTGTTTCCTCAAAGATATTTACCTCTTTCTATCAGCCAAAATCTAACCTTGCTATCTTCAATTTCCCACACAAAACCCTATATCTTTCCTCAGTAATATTAAATTTAATTTTCTGAAATATTCTACTGTTGACCTTCAAGGTCCACTTGTACTACTCTCTTTTAGATTTTCCAGCTTTTTTGAATCAAAAGCTGGTGTAAAAATCATGTCTAATTGCACTGGTTAGTATACTGTTCCCTCATGCACTCTATTCAATCACCCATATACTATCTATCCACTCCTATTTTTTATTTTTTTCATTTAAACTCAAAATTGAGTCACATTTAGATATTGCACTCCTTTTTATAAATTGAATGACAATTCTCATGTTCACTTGTGCTCTTATGATATCTTGTTTTCCTATGAAATTAATGCTTTTTATCCTCCCTTTGTTTTAATATAAAAGAGCCATGCTTTTTCTTTCCATTTCCATTCCTAAAAAGATTAATTATTAAATATTCTGAGCTTTTAAAATTCTGCTATATACTTTGACTTCTTTTTCACAGTCCACACTCAACAAAATATAAATTTTGTGTTGGATTGTTTGAGCCCGAAATCACCTGGACCAACTGAGAATTCCCTTTGAAATTATTTCCTGCTTCATCACCATTTCTTGAAGAATCTTCCAAATTCCCCAATTATATTCCCTTCCTTCTTTCCCTTTTAGTGTGCATACTCAAGAATATTATATATTTTTCTGGTGAAAAAAAACCAGTGTAAAACCCACAATCATCCTCTAACTCTGGTTCTTCCTTTTTCAAAAATTCTGATTCTCTCTCATTTTTAAATCTTGAATATTTCTTAAGAAAGGGAATAAAAAAATAAAAAATCATAAAATTGGCCATAAATAACAAAAATGAAATGAAATAATTCAAGCCAGAGGTCATGGAACTTGTTACAAGAACTTTGTTGGAAGAGGTAATGTCATGAAATTAGGTGACTTCCATGTTTTTTGTATCATTTTTTCAGGTTAAAAGGATCATCAAATAGTATCAAATTCTGATAAGATTCAAAAGAAAAGAACATCATAATTTTCAGAGAAATCACTTACTGACCTGCTCATGCTGTTTGTTCAAAATTCCATCCCAACACGCAAGCAGATGGCTGATTTCCTCACAAATAAGAATGAGATGATTTTTGCAACCAAAGTGTGATCATTTGAACCTAATTTATAATTTTTATAAACCATAAACAAAAGCAAGCAACCTCATTAATTTAAATGAACAATTTTAAATCTCATTGAAGCTTTTAATACTCAGAAAGCCTCTGTTATCCTTGGTATTTCCTCAAAGATGTTTACCTCTTTCTATTTCTCTTACTTTCTAATCTGCACTCATTTCCAATAATAAACTATGCCAAAATTCTAAATGTCAACAAATTAATGTTTGATGCAAGATTCATCATTATGCTATTATGGCACTTCAATTAAATTCATTCTCCAACTAGTCTACTCTCTGTTGTAGATATTCCAACTTCTTTGAACCACTGGCTAGTTTAATTAGTACTTTAGCTTTTCAACTATGTGTAATTTTCTCAGAAATAACATTTAATTCATTCATGTAAAGTCTGAGCCACTTCCTTTGGAATTAGTTTCCATTTAACACAATTTACAATTCAAATTTAACAGTAAATTTACTTTGTAGATATGTAATTAATGGTCCCACATTTCATGCATGCTATTATGAGGTAATTTCATTCATGGCTCTTGAATTGAGAATCCTTTTTCTTAATGTACAAAGCACCATGAAGTCTGATGACTAAATTTAACTTTTTGTAAAAATAATTCAAATCCAGATTAACCATTTTTCAATAGGATTCATTTCAGCCCAATCCAAGTATGACCACCTGATAATGCCTCTGAAATTATTTACTGCTTCCTGAAGTTCTCTCAAGTCATTATTGCACTTCCTCAAAGGTATTCATTCAGCCCTTTATTCTCTCATTGTGCATACTAAAAACTTGTAAAAATTTGTCTGGTTTCACTATAATCAATTTATATGTAGCTGTAGTTCTACTCTAGTGCACTCAGTTCTAGTCAAATCCAACAACATGGATCTTTATTTTACTCCCTCTTCTCACAGAGATACTTCTTGCACCAGAAAGCCTCTGGAATATCTTTTTCTCCTTCCAACAGTAACCAAGTTACCTGGGTCAATCGCCAATTACCTTCTTTCTCTCATATCAACCTTGCATTCCTTTAAGCTATTTTTGTGACCCATTTAGCCCCTTGTATTACTACTGCGCCAGATCTATCTGTTATTTTTTTCAAATGACTCCTCTGATGAGGGTGAAATCACACTTGAAGCTCAAAAACTTGTTACTAGAATTTCCAACAACCATCAGGATTTCATGGCCTCTGTACTTCTGAGGCTTACCAAAACTGTGAAAATAAAAAAATAATTATTTCCCAAGTTTAATGAAACCAGGAATGAAACAAACTGATAAAGTTGATGGAAAAAATTCATGCTTATTAAAAATTTCTATCCAAATCTGAACACTTCTCTTTTATAAGTATCCTTCCTGTTTTTGAAGCAAAAATTATAAATTCAACTAAAAATCTTCCTTCCAAGAAGTCAGAGAAAAAATTGCATTTAAAACCCTAATTAAGCAAAATTTAATTGAAAAAACAAAAATGACCCATCAAAAATTGGGTTTTCTTCAAATAAAACTATTCTTTTTGTTTTTTGAACCCCACTAGAAGAACAACACAGAAATCAAATTGGAACGATTATATAGGAAAGAAAAACTTCAAGCCTTGAATTATATCTCCCAATTTTGATCTATCCAATCTAAAATTGACTGGAAAAAAAAACCCATGGTGTATATTTTTGAGAATTCCCTTCAATAACTGCCAAATCACTCTATTTAAATTAAAAACCAATTGCAAAAATTTATAAATTTTTCAATTGAACTATGGATCTCAAGTTAACTCATAAAGAATTTTCAATTTAGGGAAAATTAAGCCACAAGAAAAATAAATACAAAATGCAATCTAAAAAAAAAATATTCCAGTTAAAAGCAAGAATCAGCAGCTAAAACAAAAAAAATAAATTAAACCCCTAAACATTTCAAAGGAAGCCCAGATTTCCCACCAAAATCTGAGAATTATTGAACTGTGGAATCCTCAAAGAAAAATGAAAAGCTTGAAAAATAGGAAGGAATTTTTATGTATTTTGGAAAAAGAATTCTCTCAATTATTGTAAGAAGAATAATAAAAAACTGGGGAAATTAAAAAAATAGCTTTTAGTTCTCTTTTGTGAATAGGAAGCTACTCCAATTCACCTGCACAACTGTTCAACTTCACTGAATACCCCAAGCCCCATGAATGCATTATATTATACTTATTCTCTTCAGAGAATCCCTTTCCTAATTATTTCCTACTTGAATCAGATCAATCCATCTCTTTAATATTTAAGTATTTCTTGGCAAAAAAACTTGGTTGCTGCAGAAGCACAATAACTCTCCATTACCTTGAAAACTTCTACAACTCTTTTTTATTCCATTAATATTTTATGCAAGTTTCATTTTACTTGATTCCCCATCCCTAGATGAGAAATCTTAATCTTGGATATACCTATCATGAATGGCATCATCCTAGGACTTGTTTTTATTGTTTTTTGGAATTCTAGTATTTAATAGTATGAATTTGTGAGAAAACCACGTCAACCTTGAGATAAAAGTTCCACTTCCTTGGTACCATAAGAAGATGGTCCACTAGATATGAATTCCTTTAAAAAATGTCTACAGGTCTCTATTTTTTCCATATTTTATTTCAATGATTTAACATAAAATGCTAGTAACTTCAGAGATTCCATAAAAGCAGTTAATTCTGCTGTGTAAAATTTAATTATTTTGTTATTCAAAATCAAAAATAAGAATATTCCCCTTGGTTACTTTTAAATAAATGCTGAATCTTTAGAGTAAATTGAATCCATTCTACAATAACCTTGCCATTTTTTTATATCTTTTCTCTGATAAAATGGCTGATAAACTTCCACCATTCAGGCCAGATGATCATAAAATGGAAATAATTGGAGAGTCCACATCCTAAAGGTCTGGTTTATGCTTTTTTTGAGGAGAAATTCTATAAATTTCACAACTAAATAAAAAAAATGTAGCTAGAGGTTTTCTTTGACCTTGTAACTCACCCACCAGCCAGCCAGTACTCTTTGTTACCAAGAAAGATGGAATTCTTTGCTTGTGTGTTTTCTACTGATGTCTTGATAAGGTAAAATATGAAAATTCCTACCTAGTTCCACCAATGGGGAATTTTCTCAATAGGAAATATCAGAGTTAGCAAACCCATCATTAGAAACCCAACATTGTTTTATGGTGGGTTTCTGAAATACACATACCCCCTAACTGGTGTATCTCAAAATGGTGTGTTTCATGGAAATGGCAGAATTCAAACAAAAAGTCTGCAATTTATGCATAATCATCCATCCACCATCCATGGCATGGAAAAAAACCATCCAAACCTCAATCCCATCTCCATTGCTTCACACACATTTCATCTCTACCTCATACCTCACCACACTCACCAAACCACCCACCTCTTTCCACTCACTCACTGATTCAATCCTTCCTCCTCCTCACCAAACCACCTCACTCACCCCCACCACCTTCCAAACCTCACCAATTCACCCAAAAACTCCACCTCACTAATCCCAACCACCCACCCACCCATTCTCACACGCTCACTCATTCACCCTCTGCCACTTCCCCTCTCTGGCACCTCTGGTAAGCCCCCCCCCCTGCTCCTCCTCTTTCCACTCATCCTCCCTCATCCGCTCTCAATCAATTGATTGATTTATGGTGAATCAATTAATCAATTGGTTCAGGTAAGTTCAACCCCCCTTCTCCTCCTGCTCCTTCTCCTCGCCCTTCTGTTCCAAATTGATTGCAGTCCCCCCCCTCCTCCTCCCCCTTCTGCTCCCTCCCTCCCAAACAATTGAAAATTGATTGATCAACTAGGAGCAGTCCCCCCTCCTCCTACCCCTTCCACTCCCTCTTTCTCAATCAATTGCAAATCAATCAAGAAATCAATCAATTGGTTGAAAATCAATGAAGAAATTGATCAATTTGTTGCAAATCAATCAAGAAATCAATTGTGCATCAATCAGTTGATTGGTTGCTTGCCATTGTCCCCACCTTGTCCTCCCCCCCCCTTTGCATGAGACTGATGTTTTTTTTCTTTATGAGTTGCTTTTTGTTTCAAGTGATCTTTCCTTTTTTTTTTTGGTTGGATTTTTTGGTATTTTGTGTGGGTGACCCATGCCATTTTCATGGGGAGGGTTTTAGTTTTCACTGTTGTTCTTAGGATGAATGCAAGGTTTTTTCTTTTCTTTTTTTCTTTCCATCCCATCATGTGTTGCCAATCATCATCAAATGACTGAACATGTTTTTTTGTTGTTATGATCATTGACTGGTATTTTTTTTCATTGTTTGTTGATTGTCCACCTTGACTATCAGAGGGCTAATGATTGGTTTTTTAACTATTTTTTTTTTTTGGGGGGGGGAGTTGATTATAGGTTTTCTGTAAATTATTTTCACTTTTTTTATTCTATGAAATGCAAAACAACAGTTGAGCCCTTTTTCTTTGCACACCCACCCTTTGTCTGGACTTCCAATTATTCTCCCACTACCCTCAAAATTTTGCATCATGAATTGAATCCCTTCTTGATCCTCACCCCAATCAAAGTATTTGGATGGGAGGGAACAAGATGGGAGGAGATGATTTGAAAACATAAAGAGAGATGGCAAGAATGTGGCTTGTTGTTGAAAGAGGGCTCAAAAGAGATATTCTGAAACCTCTTTGAAATTGGTGGAGGAAAGGATTGAAAAAAGTTTTGTGTGGTCTGGAAAAAAACTATGAAATTTGGATCTGTATCCCACCATTTTTTCCCAAAATAAAAAGGACAATCAAAATCCCTCCCCCAAAGAGTTTGAACAAGCCAAAGAGAGGATCAACAAATTCTATTTCTTCAACTCCTTGTTGAAATAATTAAGTTTGTCCCTTTGAATAAACTCTCTGAGAAAGAGAAGAAGAACATCAACTGAAACCACTTGGAATACTTTCATGGACTTGAACAGTGGCAAAATATACTCTAGGAAAAAATATAAATAAAAATAAAAATAAAAAAAAACATTGGTTTATTGGTGGGATTAAAATTAGTCTCAAATGATGTTGAAATAAAAAATAATTTTTTTGTTTTTCTTGTTAAAATTCTTATCAAATTAAACATATTTAAAAGCCAAGCAATCTAGTAATCTGCTTTATCTCTTCCACTTTTCTACTGCTACCAATACATTCCATGGCTAAAGATAACCTATCTTTTTTTCCCATGGCCAGTCAATCCCTCTTCTTTTCCAGTCAATCTTCCTTTCAATCCTTCTCCTTTTAATGTTTTTGAAACTGTAACTCAGCCTGTTTCAATCTAAAATTTGAATCAAATTTCCTGTTGATGAGCCATACTCTCATATTTCTGCTTTTTACCATCAATAGTCAGTTGATGATCCAACCATTTATTTTCAAACTCAATTTCTTCCAATTCAATTTTTAATTTCACTGTTTTTTTGAGCAAAATATCAATGATCTTGATTTCAAAAGCAAGGATATTCCATCAATGCAATCACCTTAATCTTGCTTCTCCATGATGTCTTCAAAGTCAGAAAAATTGGATGTTTTCCTCCTCTTTTGATGGCTATTGGGGTTGATGTTTATTGAATTGGAGGCCTTTCCCTTTCCCTTTGCAGAGGAGTTTTGTGTTGGAACATCATCACTCTTGTTTGAAGGTGATGTGAGGGGGCCCATTGGTGTGAGCTTTTGGATGTTCAGCAAAGGATGAGGTTGTTTTTTTAAATTCTAAATAAGTTAGGATTCACCAGAAAATACAAGAAACTGCTTCCTTACTTGAACAGATGTTGAGTTTAATGGCAATACTGGAATATATTGCTCCCCATTGGCCAAGTTTTTGAGTTCTTCCACCCCAGAAAGGGAGAAATCCAAAGAAGTAAGTGAGGGATCCAAGCAAGGATTTCAATGGTTGATTGATGCTGATGTAGACATGATTGGAGCTGGTTGTGTTGGAATATCCTCCTCAAAATTTGATTTGGGCCACTCAAAGGTTTCATAAGGATCATGGTTGCTTGGCTAAGCATCTACAGTCAATTCCTCAGCATCAATTGAATTAGATTTTTGGGAATTGATATCTTCTCAAGGGGCAATGTTGGCCTTCTTTTCAAATATTTCATCCGCTTGAATATAAAAAGGAAAAATTGATTCTAACTTATCAAACACCAAGTTGATTCCCTTGGATTTATTAGAGTTGGTGAAACCAAATCCAGTGGAGATTGAAATTGAGTGGGCCTTTTTGTACTTGGCTTGATAGTTTTTGAATTGCTCCCTCATCTTTTTTGATCATTTGATGAAATATCCAGCATAACTTTTGTTTTATTCTTTAGTTCATTGGCCATCAGGATATAACCATTAACCTTAGAGGATGCAGTTTGGCCAAATTTTATTTCATTGTTGGATCCAAAGAAAACATCATATTTGGAGGGGATTTTGAGATGGCTTACCAGGATAATGTGATCAGCTCTCTTGAGCTTACTTGAGCATTTGGAAGCTTATGGGGGAGGGTTGTTTGTTGTATAGCTCCTGGGGGATGTTTGCTTTTTTGTATTAAATTTTGGTGTGGACTTGCAGGGGGAGGTTTGCTGAGGGTCCATTTGAAAAGAGTGAGAGGTATGAAGTGATGAGAGTGATAAAGCAATGAAAGTGAGGAAGTGATGAGAGCAATAAGTGATGAGAGTGATGAAGTTATGAGAGCAATAAAGCAATGAGATAAATAGGTGATGAGAATGAGGAAGTGATGAGAGTGATAAAGTGATGAGAGTGAAAAAGTGATGAGAGTGAGGAAGTAATGATAGAAATACATTATGAGAGTGAGGAAGTGATCAGATTGATGAATCAGATTTTTCCAATGATGTTGGAGGTAGAAGGAGGTGAGAAACCAGGGGTGTATGAAATGGACAAATACATGGATGGATATGTGGACATGTGTGTTGAGGTTGCAAAAACCTTTAAATAATTTAACTGAAAAACTCATTTATTTTCAGGTAACTCTGACACTTCTGATGTAAAATAAGTGGGGTTTTTTATTTTTAATGGAGTGTTTGGAATTGGGATATTTTTCTGGAACCTGCAATTGAAAAAATGGTGGTTTTGCTAACTCTGATACACCCTAATATGCTTCATGGTGCAATTTTTTTAAAAATATTGATCTTTTAGGTGCTTATAACTTGATTTATATTTATCTGGGTAATGAATAGCTCACTCCTTTAAAAACCATTCTTGTCAGCTACAAATATTTTGTCATGCCTTTTGGCCTCTTCAAAGCTCCCTTGAATTTACAAGTTTTCATCAACAAGATCTTCCCCAATCCAGTTGGAACATAAATGGCTGCATATCCCTACAATATTCTCATATTCTCCCCAACCTTTGCATTTCCAGGTTGCTTTAGTGAAAAGTAAAAGCTGGTTGTATAAAATCAAAAAAACCACAAAACTTTGATCAGAAACCAATGAAATAATAGAAATAAAGTGCTGGAAAGATTTCTTGTGATTAAAAAAAATAAGGGTAATGTTAAATTAACGGCTCATTGAGCCATGCATATGGTTTGAAATTGGCCATGTGGCACACCACACAGTCCAATTTGGGAGGTTCACAGCCCCCCACGGATCATGGAGTTGTGTGGCCCACCCAACCCGGTCCGCCGCCGTGTGGACTTCCACATGGCAACGGATGGCAGTGAGCAAAAAAAAAAGGAAAAGGAAAAGGAATTAAAGGGTACTAACACAACCCATAAACTAAATAAACCTTTGAAAAAAACAGAAATTGGCCAAAAAATCAAAGAATGTTCATTTTTTGGTTAAAAAAAACAAACAAATAAATAAATAAATAAAAATCAACAAAAACTGGTACTATCCAATTGACTAGCCCTAAATTAAAAATAACCAAAAAAACACAAGTAACTGGAATAGCCCTAAAGTAAAAACACCAAGAGAAAAGACAAGTAACTTGACCAGCCCTAAACTAAAAACACTAAAAAAATACAACTAACTTGACAAGCCCTAAAGTAATTTCAACTTGACTAGCCATAAAGCAAAAGGGCCAAAAAATTGAAGAAGTCTTTTGACCAGCCCTAAAGTAAAATTGCCTAAAAAAATACAAGTCTTTTGACAAGCCCTCCAGTAAAAGTGCCCCAAAAAATACAAGTCTTATGACAAGCCCTGAAGTAAAAACACCAAAAAAAACAAGTTTAACTTGTGTTAAGATGATACCATCCCAACCTTAACCTAATTTACGCTTTTGATGGAATAAGACCAACACAAGTTGAACTGACTTACCATTAAATCTCATTCAAAACACTCAATATAATGATGTTAACTCACAAAACTCAACATAATGATGTTCAAAATGTGATAACCCTTTATATTAATAGAACTTGTTAGTTGCATTAGAATTACAATTTATATGAAACCCAATGATGAAATGAAGTCAAATTATATTACAATATAGAATCCATTTTCAGTTGATCTTTGAGATAATCAACCCAACCAGAGGCTTTTTTTGAAATAAAGGAATGTGGTTTTGCTACAATGGGTGGGATTGGAATCATTTCTCCCTTAAGTACTGATAGAACCCAGTGGTTATTGTTTACAAAGGAAATGAACATTGGATCTTATTGATCAGTAACACCATTTTTTATTGGAGTATAAGTATCACATGACTCCAATGAAATGAAACATATAGTTTTGGAATATGTGTCTGCTATTATTTGACCCATGTCCAATTTAGCCAGCCATTTTGAGGAGAGAATCTTTTCATTGATGTCTTCAAAATCAAGTCTTTGTTTAATCTTTTCAACCTCCTTTGAAACACCAAGCATCTTAATGTAGCATGCTTTATGTTTCTCTAATGTTTCAATCATTTACTCTCTCACTTTAAACCAACCATGTTCTTTGTAACCAAGAAATTTAGCAATGACTCTAAATCCGCAATTCCCATCTCCAATTGGATCCCAAACCTCACCCAAGAACTTATGGAATTTCTTGGTTATTTGATTGAGGTATTTCACGTTTGTTTCCTATCATTAAAAGTAAATTAGTATTCATTTCTTTAATTGGATAAATGAAATGAATACTCACTAAAGATGAGCTTCTGGTTGAGCTTTGCTGCATGTTCTCTTCCTCTGAAGAGGATTCTGATTCCAAATTAAGTGATCCTGATTCACTTTCAGTCTCTTCCTGTGAAATATGAAATTCAGATTCAGATTCTGCCAAATTTGACTAACAATTCATCATTAGTTAGTAACTAAGTTCATTAAACCAAAAAAATGAACATATCCCAAAAGAAAAGAGTTATAATCTTTTGTCTTTTCTTGTTTGGATCCCTTCTAGTTCTTTTTCCCCCCTTGATTTTTTTTTCAACAAGCTCAAACTGAAATGGTTCTTGCCGCATATCTGTCAATTTTGGCCTGCCCCTACTTGATTGTAAGAATTTAGGTTCAAGTCTTGGCTTCAATCAATATTTTGTAATCTTCTGAATGATATACTTCAATAGGCCGCTTTTCTCATGATCTGGAGATTCCAAGATCATTGCATTTACTTTTTCACATAACTGAGTAATTCTTAGCATTTCATTGACATTGCACTGGAAAAATTCAAAAGGATCAATCATTAGTGAATTAGGATTCATTAATCAAAAATCATTAATCAAAAAGCATTAATCACAAAGCATTAATCAAATAGTGATTTGAACAATCCAACTTGAACAATCCAACTTAAGCCAACTTAATGAACTAGAACTGCAAGGGTCATAGTCCAACCTCCACTGAGGATGAACATCTTCAGGTACCACAGATCTTCTGAATGCTAGACGGTCACCTATTTGGTGGGAACAGGGCAAACCCATAGTCTTGAAATATGACTTGGTGCAGACTTTGCTATCATGATCACATTTGAACTTCTTGAATTGTTACCTAAAAAGACTGATTGCCTCTAAAGACAATTTGTAACCCAATGGTAACAGTTCAGGTGGAAGAACTGTCCCTAACTTAATTCAAGAGTTATAAAGTGATGCATGAACTGAATTAATTTGATTCAAAACTTTTCCGTCAAGGCTTTTCCAAACATCCAACAAGTTTCCCAAAGAGTTTGCAAGGAATTTTTTGAGAGTTGCATGGGCCCCTTCAACCCAAGAAGTTCTTTTGTTTCCAAAATCTGGGTTTACACCAGTCCACACTGTTACAAGCTTCTCTTTGATAGGGAAAATGTTATTTTCCATATACTTGAGTACATCCACATAGTCTTTCCAGAAACACTATACAAGTCAAAAGGTCAGAACCCAAAACTAGGAAGAATAAGAAGCAGTGATTTAGAACTACTCTGAGTTCTGCATCATTGACCTCCGCGTCCTCCTTGGTCTTTGAGGCCCCATACTTTGCCCACAGATTCATAAAGCTTTTCCATCCTTCAACATCATTAACAAAGCAAACTTTACAGTTTTCTTGTATGTTTTTAGACAAGTGCCAAGTGCAACATTTTCTTGATGACTCTTGGAAACTAGTTTCAATTGCACAAATCAGAGCTTTTTCACAGCCCGTCACAAAGACTTTTGGAAGTCTCTCAGGATCATAAGCCAACTCCTTTAATGCATTTACAGACCAACTGTAGAACTCAAAGGTTTCTTTTGTTATAAAAACAAGAGCTTTTGTGAAAGTTTTCTGATTGGCTGTCATTCCTACAACATGCAATAGTGGGGTTTTGTACTTATTTGTTTTATAATTACAATCCAACATAGCAATATGATGGAATTTTTTTGAAAGCTTTACTGCCTCTGTATGTGCTAAGTACAGGGCCTCCAAGTGACCCTCTCCACTGAACTTTTACGGGTGAATCCAAATTTTTTCTTCAAGCTTTTCATAGAGTACCTCCATAACACTTTTTCCCTTTATTTCTGCAAGGGTTACCTTCTGCTTAGTTTTATAGATTGTTTGGTCATCAACATAATCCTGCCCATCAATCTTGCTCAATTTTCTCTTCAGTTGTAATTTATTGAGCCCATCATTCATTCCTTCTACTAGATTGTCTAAGGCCACCCCCAAGACTATCCTCAGTTGAGGATGCACAGAGGGATGTTCAGATGGTTGATGGTTATTTTGGGTTTCTTTGTAGGAGAGGCGCCACAAGGGGTCTGCCTTTGTGCAACTTGCATGGATTAAAAACTTGCACCCAACCTTCCTTGTGTGAGTTTGTCTAGACTGTTTGGTAAAAAGACTTCCTGAATAGGAACCATGTCTATCACAGGCTAAATCCACATATTGGTCACGCTTTGAGTTGAAAACTGTTAAAGCATAACCATGCTTCATTGCCCATGTTTGACAATAGTTTTGTGCCTCTTCCCTAGTAGGAAAAGCTCTCAAGGGAGGTGGGTCAAGTGGATCTGCCATAGTTACATATTTATATTGATGGCATTCACTCCATCAGTTTCAATCAAATTAAATACGGCAAAGACCAGTAACATAAAATGTTACTCACCACCAGTGGTCATGTCCATTTGTGAATCATTTTGTTCCTCAATTGTCACCCTTGATGAGGATGCAATTGGGGCTTCCAATGTTTCATTACCCAAATCCTTTTTTTCTTTTTCCAAAGCTTTGTTGATGGCGCTATCAATTTAGAACTTCCACGCAGCCATGTCAGAAGAAGGAGGGCTTGCCACTGTTCCCATGCAAAAAAATGCAATGGTATACTTCAGTATTCAATCCAACTTTCAATTGATCAAACAAAGTTTGCTCACTTTTTAGTTGAGAAAGAATTGTCTGCAGATTTTTATTTTAATGTCTCTTTGGGATTGCTAGGTGTGGAACAACAGTCCCACAAAGTATGTGTTGATCCCAAATTTGGGTTGACAGAACCCAAGTGTAGTCCAGGGGGTGCCCAAAATTCTGGCACGGCTTCTGGGGGGTTGTGCACCCCAAAACACGGCCAATTTGAGCTGTGTCCGGGGGTTATACAGCTCCTGCACAACCCCCCAGGGGTTGCGCGTGTTTGAAACAGCCCTTTGTAGTTGTCTTTGGGCCCCCACAGCTCATTTGAGCCATGTAGGGCCCTACACAACTACCACATGGTTGGAGCTGTGAATTTAACATCACCCAAAAAATAATGCCAAAAAAAAATTTGGATGAGGACAAATAGGAAAAAAAAGGATTTTGTTCATCATCAGGTTCAAGGGTAATGGTGAGGGCAAAGTGTAATAAGCTTTGATCTGGGTGAAGAAAAAATTTGTCAGGAACCAAAATTTGATCCCTGGAAACCCAACCCAATTAGGTAATCTGGGCATCAAGCCAAGGACCATGTGACACACATCAAGTCAAACTTTGATAGGTGTGCAGTTGTTTTTATGGGGTGCAGGAGTGATTGACTAACAACAAGATGAAGAAATTAGTTTATCTCCTCAAAATGATCAACAACCATCCAGCTGGGTGTTCACTTTGTTGTTTAAACTCCATACCCATCATGTATCTCCTGTTGAGGCATACTGAAGTAGATAGGTGAAATGCAAGTGAGTGGATGGATGAATTGCATAAGAATAAAAATGAATGAGATAAAAAAAGAGTAGTAAACAAAATACTGACCTGAAGAAGATAGGCAAAGTGCAAGTGAGTGGAAGTATCAGGAGAAAGTCCTACCAACACTGTTGCTTCAGGTAAAGTATGACTGAGAAAAAAATTGATATCACAGAATGTGTCATGCACTAAACATTTTGAAGCACACATATGAGGGAGAGGAAAATGAACTCAACATCTCCATGAACACCAACCATTCCCAACAATACCTCTTGAAGTCCTGGTCTGGATCACCCATTTTTTATGGAAGCTGACATAATTGGGTTACACTTGCCCAAAGCTTGGAAACTAAGTAGTATTGGGCATACAAAACCCAGTGCATTAATTCCCTAAACCAGCC
Source organism: Puccinia polysora (assembly GCA_025617555.3). NCBI lineage: Eukaryota > Fungi > Basidiomycota > Pucciniomycetes > Pucciniales > Pucciniaceae > Puccinia > Puccinia polysora. Next base: position 9,017,009 of record CM062637.1, on the reverse strand, counting down.
AAAACTTATGCCAAACAAGAAAGGATGTTTGAAATATTGGTAAAAACTTTGGAGAATATCAAGATCTTCATTGACAACTGCCTCCCTTGGATCAATCTCACCTGCATATTTAAAGCCTTTGGTTTAGAGAATAAGAGCAATGAGTACCACATACTTCTCAGATTCATCCAACCCCACTTCAAAAGAGAATTCATAATATATACTGATGGCTTGGCACACTCAGAACATACTTTAGAAACAATGGAAAACAACTGTCTCTGTTGGAGATCATACTTGGGATCCATCAAGAGAACATCTAAAAACCTCTCTAATGGAATTTCAAGCTTTGGAAGCTATTTACCAATGATAATCCAAACACATCAACCTCAACTCTCATCCCTTTTGTATGAATTTCCTCTCCTATCTTATATATATTTATTGAAATATGGCTAAGACAGTGAACTGTTTCCTTACATTGTGTAGATAATCTGCTCAAAGCCAGAAGGACCTGTGGAACACCTTGTGTGAACATACATAAATCAAGTTCTTACCAAGTGAATGCACACTACCTGCTACATTACCCTGAGGCTCTCCCCACTATAGCAGCATACACCAAAACACACACCATTGGCAAAGATTTTGCTCTTACTTCTTGGGGCAAAACCAAGGCAACACTAAAAAACAACTAGGCCGGCATTGAAAATACACAGTGTGGATTGAAGGTCACTCCTCTGTCTACTTGTAATGGGCATGTCCCATTGTTCCCCCTCTTTTTTCAGCTTTTACCTTTACCTTTTTATTTTTCTTATCTTTCTGGTCTTCTCATCTCCTCTCCTCCCATTCTCCCTATTAAGTACATGCTGTAAGAACCAGAACTCAAGCTGGAGATTTTGTTACCCAACTGGAGTTTTGTCTCCAATCAGCATCTGCATTGTGTATGTACATAAATCAAACGAGACTTTTTTTTTTTAAAAAAAAAAGTCTACTGTATGTATGTATGCACATACAAGACATCCAGACATCATCTACCTAGGGCGCGGTTGAACTGCAGGCCTTGCGGCGCGTGAGGCTGGTGTCAATCGGCTTCGTGAGATGCTTCCAAGCCTTGGGTCGGCCGCGAGCACAGCAGGCCAGCCTTTCCCCACTCACCCCTTCTCTCTCCTCAGGCCAATCAGCCGTCCTTCTCCATGCCGGTAAGTTGATCCATCGTCTTGCTTTTCTCTCGTCAGCCTTAATCACCCTATCAATTGTGCTCACAGCTTACTCTAAAACTCTATCTGATGAATCGAAACGCGCAGAAAGTGAAAAAAATCGTCCAGCCACCTGATGTCCAACAATCGTTAGGTGGCCATCAGCAAGCTGGATCATTCGTCGGAATTGAGGCGGTTGAATTGCCTCGGGCTGTTGGTCAATGATGGTTGATCTAATCTCCACATCTTGTACTCATTCATTGCTGACCGAGTTCTCGCGATGGCATCGCACCATTTTCAGTCATGAAGCTGGCTAAATCCACTGGTCCCGGTAATATGAAACTAGCCAAGGAAGTCCCTGTGGCACTCACCAAGGCCAGCACGGTCTTCATCAATTATCTCGTTGCGATGTAAGTCCCACGGAACTTCAGTCAATCGCTCCATCATACCATTTGCTCAGTTATTCTTCCCATCAACCTTAGTGCCCATGAAATCGCAGCTGCCCGATCGGAAAAATCCCTTAACGCTCGACATGTTCTCGAGGCTTGTAGAGAACTCCAATGGTGTGATACTGACGAGCTCTTGAAAACCATGAAGCTGGAGTTAGATGGTATGTTGATCGTGATACTGCAGCCCCGTCTTCCCTCAGTCGTCACCTGTCCCCACTCATGATTTAACCTGGTCCATATCCTCAAAGCATTCCGAAAATATCATGCCGAGAAGAAGGTCCAGAAAGCTGTTCGATCGGAGACTGCTGATGCCCCTGAAGCTAAAACAAAAACTGGGGATAGGGACCGGAGGTACGAAACCCAGACGGTCGAAGATCACCCGCTTGATAATCAATCAGATGACGATCCGCAGGAAGAAGAAGAAGAAGGAATGCAAATCGACGAGCTTTCTCATGATATGGATAGGGCTGGCACTGGTGGTACGGATTCAGGTGGTGATGAGGGACCGGATGAGCAGGATATTGACGATTAAAAAAAAAAAAAAAAAAAGGACGAAAAAAAAACCTACTCTGGTTTTCGACTTCCGTTCAATCTGTCCTTTATATTCCCCGGAGCGGCTACCGCCGACGTTGAACACCCTCATAGTATACAAAGCAGTTTCGATTGTTGTACCAGTGAACCAATTTGTGTCGAACCATCAGTATTCCTCTTGCCTTTGCATATCGCCCGAATCTCAGCTCGTTTGTCTAGATACTTTCTGTGAGTAACCCGGACCGTATGCATTATCATCATGTATTGTTAATGGTCCGACTTACAGTTTCCAGAGTTGTTTACATGCAACTCGATTACAGTCAAGCGCTTCTATGCATGGTTGCTGCCAGTTTCCAATTATTGCAGAGCTGGTGGCCGTAGTATAAATTAATGAAAAATAAATGACAAACTTGGAAACGAAATATAATCTCCTGTTATTATCTTTAGGAACAGGAATAATAATAATAATAAATAAAATGAATAAAGATAACAGAATAGTAATCATCATACATTAATAAAACTCAAGTGAAAGTTGAAATAGTCCAAATGTATGAAGTGAGAAATTGAGTGTGTATACTTTTGGAGTATTGCCATATTCATGTTTTGTCAAAGTTCCCACATGTAGCCATGCACCTTGTTACATTAGCTGTAAAAGATTTCTAAGGCCTGCATGCAGTAGAATAAATTCATACTGTTCTTAGACATGCATGTGTGAATGTGTACAAACTCTTTTACAATGTATAGGCATACCAGGGAGCTAAAAACACATTGGAAGCAAGATACATATATCTAATTGTATGATCAGCATGTCAGGGATTATCTAAAACCATTTCAATAAATTTAAACAATCAAAAAAAAGGCAAATGTTAAATTTGCAACCCTGGGGTTGCAAATGGGGTGCAAAACACCATTTGCAACCCATTGAGTTGCAAATGGATATATATATATATATTTCATTTTTTTTTTACTTTTTGTTATCTTATTTTTTTTGTTTTATTTTAATAAAAAATAAATAAAAGATAAATAAAAACAAATAAATAAATAGAAAAACACATGAAAATAAATGAAAAATAAATTACTCCATTAAATTAAAAATATGGATATAAAAAAATAAGTAAATAAATAAATAAATAATAAATTAATTAAGGAAATTATTTTTCTTGTGCATCCAACCCTTTATTTCATGCATTTCAACATCAGCGCGTGGCCATGCCCCTTTGGTATTTCAGGCAAAAATACTTTATTTCACGCAACTTTCAAGAATTCATTTTTTTTTTGAATACTGACTGAGCAGCCCATAGCAAAGGTTCTTGAACCCCTAAAGAAAATATTTGGTAATTTTGGAGCCCTTAGAAACCCTTCAAAAATGCAATCAAAAAAGGAAAAAATTCTGTAAAAACAAATTTTTGCATGGGTTTTTGGATCATCATTTTAGATATTTTGGTTGATTTTTTGGTTATTTCAGCTTTCAGAAATTTTGAAAAACATTCAAAGAGTCTTATAATATTTTTTTCATATTTTTTGGATGTATCCTTTCACCTTAAAAAATTCCTTCAAAAAACACAAAAAATCAAATTTCTCTTTGGACATTTGAATCCTTTTATTTTCCTTTTTATTTCATTGTTTTGGGTAATTAAAGCTAATCAAAAGTTAAACAAACGTGTAAAGAGAATTAAAATATTTTTTTTCAGATTTTTTGGATGTATTATTTTATCTTAAAAAATTCCTTCAAAAAAGCAAAAAAATCAATTCTCATTTGACTTTTGGATCCTTATGTTTGCCATTTTGACTAATTTTTTTTTGGTGTTTCAAGGTTTGAGAATTTTGAGAGAACTATTGCAGAGATTTTTAAATTTTCTTTCAGGATTTTTGGATGTCATTTTTGACCTTTAAAAATTCCATCAGAAAACCAAAAAATTTGAAAAATTCACTTATTGTTGAGCCTTTCACATGCATATATTCAATATGAATGAAAAATTTTTCCTGGGACAATGAACCATCTTGGAGCCCCCCAATTATCTTCTAAACCACCACCTTGACCTGTTCCACCCTCCAATCACCCCCCACCACACCATTGCACTACCATACCATACCACACCACACCATACCATACCACAACATACCACACCACACCACACCACACCATGCCACATAAAACCACACCAGACCATGCCAAACCACACCAAACCTTTTCAAACCACATCACCAACCACTCATCAAAACAACTTAACACTCCACATACTTTCAAACAAGAAAATCTCTTTTTCCCATGGCTCAAGAAAACATCCACCCACTTTTCAGAACTGTTTCAACTGTTTCACCAGGCCCATCCTCCATTATCTCATCCAATCAAACTAGTGATTCAAATCCTCTTGCTCTTTAATCATCTAATAAAACTCTTGATTTTGCTCCTCTGGCCCCTCCTCCTGAGCTATCATATAATCAAAAGGAGAAGCTGGTTGAGGCTATCCAATCATGGGAAAAGTGCCATGGATATGCCATATTTACCAGAGTATCAAATTGCAAGAATCAGGCCTACACTTAACAATGTGATAAATCTTGGGAATAAAAAACCATAAAAGATACCTCAAAATTAAAAAAAAATCAAGAAAGACCAATTGTCCTTTCAGTTTATCAGGGAATTTTTCAAAAAGATTGGGTATTTGGGTGGTGAAGGTTAAATTTACAGAGCACAACCATTCACCTTCCATTGATACTTCCACTCATCCCATCTGCAGAAGAATCAAAGGGGAGCCAAAGTAGGTGGTTGAAAATTTATTTAAAGCAGGAGTTCCACCTTTAAAAATTCTCAACTCTCTTATAAAAAACTCATCATCACCTATCCATACAAATCTCCCTACAATTTACAAAAAAAGATCCCAAATAAAAAAAATGCCATTGATTGCAAAACTCCTGTGGAAGCACTCATACTGGAACTCAGGAATTCTTCTTTTTACTAAAAAATAAAAAATGTGGATGGTCAAATTACTTCATTATTTATTTCAAAACCTGATTCCATAAAACTTTTCAAACTTTTCCCTACTCTCATTATGATGGACTTTACATATAAAACCAACAAATTTGGAATTCCCCTTCTTCATATTCTTGGGATAAAAAAATCGGCTAGAAGCTTCTCAGTTACATTCTGTTTCTTATCTCAAGAGAAAAAACAGAAATATGATTGGGCCCTGATTCAAATTCAGGAAATATTTTAAGATAAAGAACCTAGTGTGATTGTGACAGAAAAGGAACAAGCACTTATTAGATCAATTGTATCAGTTTTCCCTTCATCTCATCATCTTCCCTGTGTCTGAAACATTTTAAAGAATATTCAAACTCATTACAGGAAGCAATTTAAATCTGAAGATGAATGGAAGCTATTCCAGAAACAATGGCATCATTTGGTCTATTCAAAATCTGAATCAAGCTATCTCAACAAAATTCACAAAACTTTCTCTGGTCTGAGATCCTCCAACTTCTGAATACCTAATTGAAAACTGGATTCATCTAAAAAGATAATTTTTCTCCTGTTTGGAAAACAAATACTTTCACTTTGGAAACACAAGTACATCAAGAATAGAAGGTTCTGACCACTACATTAAAAGATTCATCAATTCTTCTATTGGCCCTTTCTATAATGTAGTTCAAAGAATTTACAGTTCAATCAACATCCAAACCTGTTAGAGAGCCATTGAAGCCTCTCATCAAGAATTCAAGAATCCCATTGGTTTGCCTCACTGTGTGGATCATCTTTCTGGAAAGGTCAGCCATTTTTCCCTAAAAATGATTCATTCATCTCATCAAGTTTCTCATTCTTCCACCAATCAAAAAAACTGTGATTACTCTTCTTACATGGGTATAACATGTGCTCACAAAGGAAAATTGGCCATCAGAAAGGGTGAACTCTTCCAACTTGATGATTTTTATCCTCAATGGCATGTAAAAGCTCCCATCTCAGTAAGTCTTTCTCTTTTTTTTTGGGGGGGGGGATTCAAGCTCAAAAGAATAATGTACTGATTGATTTTGATTTTCCTTTCTCCAGTTAACTGTGAACCATGAATCAACTGAAGATTCAGCAAAACTTGAGTTTTCAATAAAAGACAGTAATGAAAAACTATATTTCACCAAAATTTTTAAAGCATTCAGCAAGTTGCCACCTGGAGAACAGCTATATTATCTGGGTGAAAGCATGAAGCTGTACAGTGGAAGATATCAACTTACCCTGATTGAAGAGCCAAATTCCACTCAAAGACCCAAAGGAGCAGCAAATAAGTTCAAGAATATCTCTTGGTCTTCAAGCAAAAGACATACAACTGGTTTTTAATATTTAGAAGAACCACAGAGGAGAGGAAGGACAAAGAAGAAATTCATAGCAAATTTGATTGTCAGTCACCAATTTTTTGGACAAAAAAATATATCAACATTCATAATTAATTTTTTTTCTTATTTTTTCAGGTTTCAAGAAGGTGCAAGGCTATCCAAGGGAAGAGGAAGGGAAAAAAGAAGGAGGAATCAGAGGAAGAGGTAATTTTATAACTATAATTATTTTTCCTGAAATGGGTTGTTTTTCTTGATGATTGCTTCTCATTTTTTTAAAATAGAGTGAATTGCTGACTGAAGAGGAATATTCAGAAGATGAAGAGGTGCCAGATTTGGATGAAGGGGAAGATTCAGCAGATGAAGAGCTGCCAGATGTGGATTTAATGAAGATGGTGAGCTTTCATTTTATTTTAGTTTTGGCTAATTCTTTGGATATAATTTTTCATCAATTTTTTCATTCAAACCTTTATCAGAGGTCTGGAACCATTGTGAATAAGAGTGTTTCTTCTCCTGAATACCATCCTGGGATACAAATCAAGAGACTAAAGGTATCCAAGGTGATGCTCCTTACCATCCTCCTGGGGTGAAGGTATTAGCAGCCCCACCAATCAGTGAGAAAGTGAGTACATTTGTTATTTTATCATTGTTTAATTTTGTCTGATTTCTTTTGGCTTTTTCCTCTACTTTTGCTGCGCATTATCTTATTCTTCTTCTGGAATATTTGACCAAGTATCAATTGAAGAAGTGAGTATTATATTAAGTCCATATTTTCTTTTAAACAAAATTCTGATTTTTGTTTTTAGTTCCAATACAATGATCCCATTTCCCCAGAAACAGCCATTTCACATATCTACCATGTTCAAGATGTAATAGGGGATGGGAACTGTGGCTTCAGATCAGCGGTCATTTGCTTGCGGAGGATCTCAGAAGACAGGATTGAAGTCAGGAAAGAAACGGTGAAAGAGCTTGATTCAAACCTAATCTTCAAGGAAACAATTTCACTGCATGATATCTGGGTTGAAACTTTGCAAGAAGCAAGAAGGCAATTGAACCACCTTTATGGACCAGCTCCCATAAATATGTGGATGAAATTTCCATGCCATGGTTTCCTTCTGGCTGAAACATATAAGTGCCCAGTGTTTCTGTTTTATTCTTTAATGCCTTGCACTTATCTTCCTCTGAATTCCCCTCCCACTCCAATTCCAAAATTTTTCCTATTTGCTTCATTCTTTTAGAAGAATACAAACATATAGTCTCATTAAAGTTCAAGTATGATCATTTGACGCTCCCAGGTTGGATCCACTTTTGAAAAGCTTTGTGATAAAGGATTCCAAATCTTGGAAAACCATTGTTCAGAGAAATTTGGATCTTGGTAATGAGTTTTTTTTCCCTCCACAAAAATCAAGTAGAAAAATAAAACCAATCATAGTTGAATAAATTTTAATAGGACCTATCAGAGTTAGCAAAACTTCCATTAGAAAACTACCATTTTTTTGACCAAACCAGCCATTAAAAATTGCGGGTTTCTGAAATACACATATGCCATAACTGGTGTATTTAAAAATGGCGGGTTTCATGAAAATGGCAGATTTCAAACATCAAACCTGCCATCAAAACTGCCATTTATGCATCATCATACATCCACCATCCATCACATCTCAAACACCCATCCACATCAGCAAATCCATACCTATCCCATCTCCATTGCTTTAGGCACATCTCATCTCCATTGCTTCACATCTCCATCCCTTCACATCTTTATTTATTCACATCTCCATTGCTTCACATCTCTATTGCTTCACATCTCTATTGCTTCACATCTCTATTGCTTCACATCTCTATTGCTTCACATCTACATCTTCAAACAAACCCCATCATCATCTCATCAACCCACATCAAATCACCATCTTTCTCAACATTTCCAATCAAAATTACTGCCAGAAAGTTGAAAATACAAAAAAGCTGACTGAACTTTTGTTAGTATTTGACTCTGATTCAGACTCAAATTTGGAATCAACTTGGTTGGCTTTGAATGCTCTATTACAGAAGCAATACATGGTCTAAAGAAGAAAAAATCTTCACAACCCTATGTATGAAAGGAAAAAGCTTCATCTCCTCCCTGACTTAAGCTTCCAGAAAATTTTCCAAACTCTATTGCCTTCATTCATAAAAGTTTTGAAGATGATTGAAGACCACCACATCTTCCAGAACAATTCTTGGAATCCTCAACGCGATCCAGCTATCCAACTGGCTGTTGCTCTTTGTAGATTGGGATCAAATGGAAATGGAGCAGCAATTCATTGATTAGAAAATCTATTATCAGTTGGTTATGAAATCCTTGAAGCATACACCAAAAGAGTCATGATTGCTATCCTATCTTTCCATTTCTCAGTCGTTTCTTGGCCATCCAAAGAAGAACGCAAGGAAATATCTCAAGTAATGGAGGCTGAAGGCTTTCCTGGTTGCATTGGGTTTGTTGACGGAACTACCATTCCCTTGAGTCAAAAACCCAAGCTAGATGGAAACCACTATTTTGATTGCAAAAAAAAGGCAACTGATTCATTTGTTTTCCAATGACTTTGATAACACCTTTGATCACACATTGACAAAATACCTTTTTTCTGTTTGTTTAGATACTCTGTGGCACTACAACTTGTTTGAAATAAAAACAAGAAGTTCATATCCCTCCATGCTAACCTTCCAGGTTCTTGTCATGATTCATATGTATTCAATTGGATACGGATTTCACAACAACCAGAGAACTACTTTAAGCAAGATAAATACCTTCTGGCCAATTCAGCTTATGCTAGTGGGAAATATTTGTTTCCAGCATACTGGAATGTTTTTTCCAACAATCAAGGAAAAATTAATTTCAACTATCATCTTGCCCAATCACAAGTTTGGATTGAGCATCCCATAGAAGTCCTGAAAGGAAGATGGGCCAGCTTAAGGGCAATGAAAAACCATCTTCAAAATACAAAAGACATGAAGTTCCTCATCCACTGGATTATAACTTGTGTAATCCTTCACAATCTCTGGGCTTAAATAAAAGATGAATGGCACAAAATATTTGAAGATGATATTCCTGATCCGCCTCAAGTCATCCCTGTATCATCTTGTCCCTCATCTTCTTCTATGAGAGAGCAAATTTTACCCCTCACCCTTTCCCACTTTGATGAGTAAGATTTTGTTTTGAAATGGGTAAAAAATGTTTTTTTTTTCTTTGTTTTGGTTGTTCAACCAAGAATCCTAGGCTGACTCACTCTGTTTTTTTCTTTTATTTTCTTTTTTTTTCTTAGACAAAACTGACCCAACACCTCAATTCACCACACAACCCCCCTCACCTCACCAAACACCAGTCCACTCTCCTCCTCACCCACCTCCTCCTCCTCACCCACCACCACCTCCTCACCCACCAACACCTTCTCACCAACCACCTCCACCTCACCCACCACCTTTGGCACCCTGGTAAGCTCTCCTCATCCTCCTCCTCATCCTCCCCATCGACAGAAGCTAACCAATTGTTCCATCCCCCTCCAGGAACCTTCATGTCCTCAGGTAAGCTCCACCCCCTCCACCTCTTCCCTCCATTCTAGCTGACTCCTCCCTCTTGCTTGCTCCTTCACAACCCCCCCTTCTTGCTTTCTTGCCAGCCCCACCACCTTGCTTGCTGGGCCTACCACTGCCCCCCCACCTTGCTTTCCAGGCCCACCACCCCCCCCACCTTGCTTGCTGGGCTCACCACCCCCACCAGCCCCCCCACCTTCCTTTCCGGGCCCACCACTGCCCCCCCCCTCCTTGCTTGCCAGCCCCACCACTGCCCCCGCCTCCTTGCTTGCCCCCCGGCCACACCTTAGCCCCGCCCCTCTCAATTTCTGCAGCCCGCCATCCTCCCCGTTGCATTGCCCCCCCCCCCAAAAATGCACGCCCCCCAACACCTGCCTTCCTGGCCAAACAACCTCCCCCCTCCCTGGTTCCCAGGCCCTGACTTTTTTTCATTTTTTTTTTTTGGTGATCACATTTCTGGTGAACTTGGGATCAAGTCAAGTTTTGGTTTCATTTTTTTGATCCAATCTTGTTTCAACAATGATGTCAATTTGACTGACAGTTTTTTTTTTTTTTTTCAATCCCTCAACCCCTATTGGTGAAAGTCCAATTCTTCTCCCACCCCCCTCAAAATGTTACACAAACAATTAAATCCCGTCTTGTTACTCACCCCAATCTAAGTATAGGATTGGGAGGGAACAACATGGAAGGAGATGGCTTGAAAAACACACAGAGAGGTGGGAAGAGTAGGGCTGATTACCAAAAGAGGCTTCAATCTTGGGATTCAGAAATGTCTTTGGAAGTTGCTGAGGAAGGTATTAATGAAAAGGTTGGCTGGTCTGGTCAAAAACCACATCCTTTGGATCTGTACCCTTTCATTGTTTCAAAAAAGAAAAATAATAATCAAAAACCCACCCAGTAAGAGTTTGAACAAGCCAAACAAACAATCAAACCCTTCCATTTTATCCACTGTGGAAAAGTAATTGTCCTTGATTGATCTGATCACCAAGCCCTGGTGGAAATAATCAAATTTGTGCCCTTGGAGAAACTCTCAGATCAAGACAAGAAGGAAATGAACTTTGTCACCACTTTCCTTCACCATTCAAAAAAATTTGTCAACCCAGTTTGTCCTTCAAGAGCTTGGGGTGGAATAATGTGGGCAATTGGATGGACCCCTTTGAGTTATTTGGACGCTATGTGAAGAAATCATCTATTCAATCTTCTCCTCAAGATTATGATTTTCTTAATCTTAAGGCAGAAAAAGTCTCTCAAATTTTAGGACAAATGTTTCTCAATTTGGCCAGACTTCCCTTTGAATTAAACCATGAAATAATGAAGGAAAATGGCGTCCTCTCCTTCTCATCACTTGAACTTGGATCTTGGCCTACTACATTTGACTGCTCTCTGCATTTCATCTTCACATCCAACTCTTTTTACAACTCAACTCACATTGAAAAAGGTGACATCTCTTAGTATTCCTTTTTACTTGAAGTTCCAACCAGGAAATCAAATGGACAACTTATTGAAAACACGGATGAATATCAAGTATCTGATGGCCAATTTTTTTTTCCTGACCTGGGATTTGGAATTGACTTCAAGCAAAAAGGTGTTGTCAAAATAGTGCGGGCAGCCAATATTTACAAGCACTGTACTTTTCCTGCTGTGGAGACTGCCACTCATACAAGAATGGCAATGTCAATGCAAACCAACAAAACAACAAGAAACACTTGCAGGGACTTGGGGAGTGGGAAAATATACTCCAGGAAAAAAATATAAATAAAAAGAAAAAATATTCTTTTATTGGTGGGGTTAAAAATAGTCTTAAGCATTGTTGTAATCAAAAAATGATTTTTTCTTTTTAATTTTTTCATCAAAGCAAATATATTTACAAGCCCAGCATTTGATTAATCTGCTTTAAATCATCTACTGTTATAATGCTACCAATGTATGCTGCAGCCATTGACCACTTATTCTTTTTTTATGTTGCCAGTTGTTCCCTCTCCATTTGCAGTTGCACTTGCTTTCAATACTTCTCCTTTTCCTCTTTTTGAAATTCTAGCTCAGCCTGTTTCAACTTCCACTCAGCATCCCATTTTTGCTGATGAGCAAAACTCTTGGCTTTCTGCTTTTGAAAATCAATAGCCAGTTGATAATGCCACTTCTCCTTTTCAAACTGAAGTTTTTCAGATTCAATTTTCAATTTCACTGTTTTTCAGAGCGGAATAGGAATGAGCTTGATTTTGAAAGCAAGGATAATCCAATTGGCTTACTTGAATCTTGCTTCTCCATTATCTCCTCAAAGCCCAAAAAATTGGAAGTGTTTCTCCTCTTTTGAATGCTATTGGGGTTGATGTTGATGGAATTGGAGGCCTTTTGCTTTCCCTTTGCAGAGGAGGTTTGTGTGGGAACATCATTGCCCCCATTTGAAGGGGATGTTGGAGGTCCCATTGGCTTGAGGTTTTGGCCATTCAGGAATGGATGAGCCCGTTTCTTTCAAATCTAAATCAGTCAAGATTAACTGGACAGAAGAGAAAAGAACTTGGTTCCTTATTTAAGCAGATGTTGATGGCAATGGTGATACAGGAATGACATCCTCCTCATTGGCCAAGTTCTCCAGTTCTTCCACCCCAGGAATAGAGCAATCCAAAGAAGGAGGGGAGGGGTCCAAGGTTGGGTTTGACTCCTCAATCAATGCAAAAGTAGATTTGACTGGAGATGATTGTGTTTGAATATCCTCCTTGGCATTGGATGGGGGTCACTTATAGATTTCTTTGGGATCACCATTGCTAGGCTGAGAATCCCCAGCCAAGTCCTCAGCTTCAACTGAATTGGATTGTTGGGCATCAAAAGCAGCTAGGGGGGTGATTTTGGCCTTCTTTCAAAGGATTTCATCCTTTTGAATATAAAAAGGAAAAATGGAGTCCAAATTAGCAACCAACAAGTTGATTCCCTTGGCTTTTCCAGAGTGAGTGATACCAAAGCTGCTGGAGATTGACATGGAGTGGGCCTTTTTGTACTTGGCTTGATAATTCTTGAATTGATCCCTCATCTGTTTTGATGACAGATCCAGCCTACATTTTGTTTTATTCTTGAGTTCTTTGGCCATCAGGAGATAACCATTGACCTTAGAAGATGGAGGTTGGCTAACACGTGTTGCATTTTTGGATCCAAAGCAAGCATTGTAGTCGGATGGAATTTTGAGCCAGTTTACCAGGATGATCTGATCAGCTCTCTTGAGCTGACTTGAGCCTTTGGAAGCTGATGGGGGAGGATTGTTGGATTTTGAGTTCCTAAGGGATGTTTTCTTTGGTCCATTGGATTTTTTAGTGGACTAGTGGGGGGAGGATTTCTGAGTGGCCATTTAAAAATAGTAGGAGGGATGAAGGGATGAAGGGCTATGTGAGTTTTGAAGTGGTGAGAGTGATGATGTGATGAGAGGATGAGAGGATGAGAATTATGAAGCAAAGAGACTAGGAAGAGATGAGAGTGATGAAGTGAGAAGAGGGCTAAAGCAATGAGAGTTAGGATGTGATGAAAGCAATAAAGTGATGAGAGTGATGAAGTGATGAGGATAGTGATCTAATGAGAGTTAGCTGGATGTGATGATAGTGATAAACGGATGAGAGAAATGAAGTGATAAGGATAGTTATCCAATGAGAGTTAGCTGAATGTGATGAAAGAAATAAAAGGATGAGAGTGATGAACTGATCAGGATAGTGATCAGATGAGAGTTAGCTGGATGTGATGAAAGTGATAAAGTGATGAGAGTGATGAAGTGATGAGGATAGTGATGAAGAGATGAAGAGTGATGAATCAAATTTTTTTCAAATGAGGTTGGAGTTAGAAGGATGTGGGAAGCCAGGGTTGCATGACGTGGACAGAAGGTGGAAGCCTTCAAATAATATATTTGAAAAAATTCACTTATTTCCAGGTAACTCTGACACGTCTGATGTGAAATAATTTTTTTTTTTTTGATTTTTAATTGCAGGTTTGAAATGGAAGAATTGGTTTGAAACCTGAAATTAAAAATGGTGGGTTTGCTTAACTCTGATACGCCCCAATATTTGTATCCATATTTATTCTTTATCTTTGATTTTTGAATGAAGCTTGTAAGGTGTATGCAAGAATGCAGATGATCTTCAAAAAGTCTTAATGAACTGTATTTTTTTGTTTTTTTAACATTCAAAATTCTGAAATATTGAATCACTCCCAAAAAAAAAACAATTATATAGGCCAATAAAAGGATTCAAAAATCCAGCCAGAAAAGTCAATTTTTCAAATTTTTTGGTTTATTGATGGAATTTTTAAAGGTCAAAAATGATATCCAAAAATCCTGAAAATTTTTTAAAAAGCTCTTGAATATTTGTTTTTAAATTCTCAAAGCTTGAAACACCAAAAAAAATAAGTCAAATTGGCAAACATAAGGATCCAAAAGTCAAATGAGAAAATTGAATTATTTGAATTATTTGCTTTTTTGAAGGAATTTTTTAAGGTAAAATAATACATCCTAAAAATCTGAAAAAAAATATTTGAATGCTCTTTAAATTTTTTATCTTAACTTTTTTATAGCTTGAATTACCAAAAAAATGAAATAAAAAGGAAAATAAAAGGATTCAAATGTCACAAGAGAAATTTGATTTTTTTGATTTTTTGTGTTTTTTGAAGGAATTTTTTAAGGTGAAAGGATACATCCAAAAAATATGAAAAAAAATGAGAAGAATCTTTGAATGTTGATCAAACGGTCTGAAAGCTCAAATCACCATAAGAAACCAACTAGAATAGCCAAAATGATGATCCAAAATCCATGAAAAAATTTGTTTTCACCGAATTCCTTGATTTTTTGATTGCATTTTTGAAGGGGTTCTAATGGCTCAAAAATTACCAAGATTTTGGTTAGATTTTCAAGGACCCCTGATACAGGGCTGTGCAGTCAGAATTCAAAAAAAAATGAATTCTTCAAAGTTGTGTGAAATAAAGTATTTTTGCATGAAATACCAAAGGGGCGCAACTGCATGCCAACCTCAAAAAGTGTGAAATAAGGGGTTGGATGTGTGAGAAAAATAATGCCCTTAATTAATTAAATTAAAAATATAAATAAAAAAAATATAAATATAAAAAATTATAAATAAAGAAAAAATATAAATAAATAAATTCAAATAAAATCAAATGAATAAATAAATAAATAAATATATCAAAAAAAATCAATTAATTAAATTAAATTATAAATAAAAGTATAAAATATATATATATATATATATATATATATATAAAATGAAACAAATATTTTAATTAATTTTTTTTTACCATTCACTACCCAGAATGGGTCACAAATTGTACCACACGACCCGTTTTTGGTAGTGGACGGGGGTTGCAAGGTTGCAATTTTTACATTGGCCAAAAAAAAACTATAAAAGATTGGTAATGATAGATAGCCACTAAAACTCTGGTGGATGATCATGTTAAAAGTGTAATTTTGCAACTTTTCCTTCCCAAAGATAGTACTTGAAAATGTAATTATGATTTTAAATTACACAAATTAATAGGAATCAATATATTTGACATTATTCATCCAGAAATTATCCTGTAGTAGGTCTTTGTTCTCATTAATTTTATGATTATGACTAGTCTCTGTCATAAAATTGATGAAAATCACTTGATCATGACAGCAAAAGGGCTTTCCCTGTAAATTTCACCAAGAATAATCACTTTGGGACCTCCGGATTCCTTCAAAGCCTCTGTCTACATTGGTCTCCACCACTTTTGGAATACAGAAGAATCCAAACCACTTATAGAGCAACAAAGGATCAATTCAGGTATTTTTTGAACTGTATTTTAACCAGAATCACTCATTCCTAGCATGAGATACCATAAATAAAGCATGAAATACCTCTTTTGAGACATAAGAAAGTGATCTGTGGCTTTGTTTTCCACTTTGGAGTATTCCTGTCTCACTTCAAACTCATCATTTACACAATGCTTAGCCTTCACATCACCAAAAAATAGTTCCTAATTATACAATCAGTGGTCTATGAAATGCTTAAACAGAATTACGGATCAAAAGAATTGATTCATCTTGATTTTATAAAGGAATGTAGCCATGATTCTGTGGAAAATTTCCCTTTGATTAGGTAACCAGCCTCAAGTCTTCCAATTTAGAATTTGTCTTCAAGAATAAACACAGATTCAGAGGGCCAGAATACTGAATTTATTTATAAAAATATTTGGAATGATTATATTACAAATTATAACTATATAAGAAAAAATACATATGAGTTGTGAACAAAAAAAATAACTAAAATAAATTAAGTAAATTGATAATAAATTAATGAATAAAATAAATAAATTAAAAAGTGAATTAATCATAAATAGATAAATGAATAAATAAATAAATAAATAAAGGATGTAATTTTCTCATGCCCCCAACCCTTTATTTCACAGAATATTATGTCTACCTGCCATTGCACGCCTCTGCTGCCACACAGACAAATACTTTATTTGAAAGTAATTTCAAGAATTAATTTTTTTTGAGTTCTGAAACTGCAGTCCTGTAGCTTGGGCTCACAACCCCCCAAAAAAATGTTTTGTAATTTTGGAGGCATTAGAACCCCTCCAAAAATGGAATCAAAAAATTAAACAATTCTGCAGAAACCAATTTTTCCATGGGTTTTAGGATCCTTATTTTGGCTGTTTTAATGATTTTTGGTTATTTCAGCTACCAAATATTTCAATCAAAATCCAAAAAGATTTCCAAAATTTTCCTCAGATTCTTTGGATTTATCATCTTATCTTAAAGAATTCCATCAGAAAACCAAAAAAATCAAAAAAAATTGAAATTTCTCATTAGAAATTTGCATCCTGTTCTTTTACTTTTGTATTATTTTTTTTTGGGTTATTCAAGCTATCAAAAATTCAGAAAAAAAGTAAGAGAGAATTTAAAAATTTTCATCAGATTTTTTGGATATATAATATTACCTTAAAAAATTCCTTCAAAAGAGCAAAAAATTGAAAAATTCAATTTTCTCATTGGACTTTTAGATCCTTTTGTTTACCTTTTGGATGAATTGATTTTGGTGTTTCAAGCTTTTGGATATTCAAGAAGACTTCCAAAAAGCTTTTTCATTTTTTTTTTCAGAATTTTAGGATGTCATTTTTCACCTGAAAACTTTCCTTCAAACAACCAAAACTTCAAAAATTGAATTTTCTCATTGGATTTTTTGGATCCTTTTGTTTTCCTTTTAAAATATTCTTTTTGGGTTATTCAAGCTTTCAGAAATTACTAAAATAAAAAAAATAGATTCATAATGAAGATATTTTGGATGTATGCATACACATTCCAAACTTTATTCAAAAAATCAAAAATGAGGAACAAATATGGATAAAAATATTAAAAATTATTGAACTATGGTTGTTTTTATGTTTCTACTTGATTTTCTTGGAGGGAACAAAACCTCATTACCAAGCTCTAAATTTCTATCAATATTTTTTTTCCAAGATTTGGAATCCTTGGTCTAAAAGCTTTTACAAAGTGGATCTAACCTGGAAGCTGGCCAATTATCAGACTTGAACTTGAATGAGACCATATGTTTGAAATCTTCCAAAAGAATGAAGCAAATAGGACAAGATTTGAAATTTGTATTGGGAAGGGAATTCAGAGTAATATATGTGCAAGGAATTAAAGAATAAAACCAAACCACTGGACACTGATATGTTTCAGCCAGAAGGAAACCATGGCATGGAAATTTCATCAACATATTTATGGGAGCTGGGCCAGAAATGTGGTTCAGTTTTCTTCTTGCTTCTTGGAAGGTTTCACCCCAGATATAACACAGTAATCTTGGGTCCTTGAAGATTGGGTTAGAATCAAGCTCTTTCACCATTTCTTTGCTGACTTCAATCCTGTCTTCTGAGATCATCCCCAAACAAATGGCTGCTGCTCTAAAGCCAAATTTCCCATCCCCAATCACATCTTGAACATGTGATATATGTGAAATGGCTGTTTCTGGGGAAATGAAATCTTTGTATGGGAACTAAAAACAAAAATCAGAATTTTTAATGAAAGAAAATATAGACTTAATATAATACTCACTTCTTCAATTGATACTTGGTCAAAAATTACGTAATAAGAATATGATGATGTGTAGGAAACGTTGAGGAAACACCAAAAAAAATCAGAAAAAATTAAAAAATGAGAAAATATCCAATGTACTCACTTTAACACTGATTTTTGGGGCTGCTAATACCTTCCTTCCAGGAGGATGGTAAGGGGCATCACCATCTTCATTGGACACCTTTCTTCTCTTGATTATTTTACCAGGATTGAATTCAGTAGAAGCAACCCAATTATTAACAATGGTTCCAGACCTCTGATAAAGGTTTGAATGAAAAAATTAATGAAAAATAATATCCAAAAAACCAAAAAACAATAAATGAAAATGAAATCTCACCATCTTAATAAAATCCAAATATGGAAGCTCTTAATCTGCTGAATACTCCACTTGATCCAAATCTGGCACCTCTTCATTGTCTGAATATTGCCCTTCAGTCGGAAATTCACCCTATGTTAAAAAATTGACAAGCACTCATTAAAAAAGAAATAAATTTCAGAAGAAATAATTATAGATATAAAATTACCTCTTCCCCTGATTACTCCTTCTTTTTTCACTTTCCCTTCCCCTTGATTGCCTTCCACTTTCTTGAAAACTGAACACATGGGAAGAAAATATTAATTATGAGAGTTGATATATTTTTTTTTTCAAAGAATGGTGACTGAACTTGGAATTTGCTATGAATTTCTTCTTTGGCCCCCCTCTCCTCTTGGGTTCTTATAAATATTCAAAACCAGATGGATCTCTTTTAATTGAGGAATGAGAGATATCCTTGAAATTATTGGATTCTCCTTTGGGTCTTCATCTTACTTTGGATATTTGAGCAGAAGTGGGCTCTGCAATCAGATCAAGTTGATATTTTACACTGTATACACCAGGGGAAAACTGGAGGCACATGCTAGCATGTTCCCCCCTGTAATTTTGGTGTTACTGAAAGAAATAAATCTTCTGCGAATGCAGTTTTAGCAAACTGTATATACAAAATAAAAAAACCTGTAACTTTTTCCCAACCAAAATCAAATTCAGTTCCAATTCTGACACAATGCACATGTGTCTGTCACATGAAGGCTTGACAAAGAGCTGCAAGGAACCTCTCTTGGTCAATCAGATTATCAATTGATTAGAAGGGAGGAATGACTAATTGGATATCATCTACTTCACACTAAGCTCAACTCACAACCATCAATTGGATTCAACCCATAATCATCATCATCACCATGGACTCCTCAGCTTACAAACCAATCCAATAAGGCTCAAGACTATCATCATCATCACCATCAACCCTACCAAGACGCTCATAAAATCAATCTCAACAATCCCCCAGTCTGAACTAGATACAGATACTTGCTCGCTCTTAGGTGCTTTCTCAATCTTCACCAAAGCTATCATGGAATTTATCATCCTTTTCAGTTTTCTCTACAAATGCCATAGGGTGAAACCAAAATGCAAGTATTAAATCTTCAGTGGCTTCAATCCCATTCCAAGGCAACCCTTGTGGCCTTTAATTTATCAACATATTAATTGATACAACCCTTGGAGTCTTTGTACTCTTCCTAGCCCTCAACTCATTGACCAAACTGGTCTCTAAATTCTTAAAAAGAACTCCAGCTAGTTTATGTTTATACTCAGGGATCTATCCTAGGATCTTCCTGATATCCTGGATCAAACAAATCTCAATCTACTTCATTGGACTCTTGATCCTAGAAATCTTTGTGCTTTCTCTCTTTTGGTAAAGCAGTGAGGCATTGATCAAGTTTGGAGTTGGAATCATCAAAGGTATCAGTCTCAATCCAAAGGTTCAAATCTTGATGGTTTTCATTATTGGTCCTACCATCTTAAATGTCCTCCAATTCTTATTGATTGATTCATTCATCAAACATAAACCAAAAGGTCCCATCAAACCATTCAAATTGGATGATGGTCTCAGTTCTTGAAAAATGGTAATTTTGATTCAGAATCCAATGATCAGGATCATGATCCAGATGATGATGATCACAAGAATGGCATGAAATCATCTGGTCTACCAAGCCAAAGAACAATCCCACTACAATTGATAGAGTAGCACCAAATTCCTACACTACCCATGCTGGGGTCTCAAATCCATATAGTGTACCCCAGACCTTGGGCCAAAGCTCTGGGGGAAATTTCTGTCTCAATTTAAAAATTTTAGGGAATTAATTCATTTCAGGAATATTTTAAACAGGCAATTATACACAAAATTCCATATGTTCAACATCAAAAAATCCATGAACCAAAGATTGTAATTATACCTTGAAGGGGCTGCAACTCAATTGCAAAAATTTCAAAAACCTTTAATCTGTTTTCAGACTTCTCCAAGAGAAACACTACCATTTTTTTTCTGAATTATATCTAACTGTAAACATTTTAAGAGAGATTTTGAGAAAATCAACAGGTGAAAAATAAAACAACCAAATTCTACTCATAACATATTTGAGACCATTCACAAGTTTGAAAAAAATGACCAAGGTTTTTGGAAGGGTAGAATTTGGGACTTTTGAATATTTCAATGGTGATAGAGGTTATTTGAATAATTTAGCAATGATCTATTATAAAAAAAACTGGTAAAAGATATGTCAAAATGTATTCAGTACAAAGCAGATGCTGTGGATTCAACAAAAAAAACCAAAACCAGATTACACTACATCATTAAAATGTATCCAACCAAGAAAGATGAAGGTAAATCAGGAGGGCAGGTATGTAATCAAAGCTTTCAAATTCTCCTAATAAATTGGTTTTCTACAATGTTAAAACCAAACAGGAATATGAGCAAGGGGAACAACAATTGGAAAGACATTATAGATTGGTTTTATCTTAATCAATCACCAATGAATTTTATCCACTTCTGTTGTGGGGCTTGTGAGCCTAATGATTCCTCTCTGCATAATAATACAACACAATTGACCATTAAAAAAAGGGTGATGACAAATTCATGGCTCAAATGAGCCGTGTAAACTATTTTTTTTGCCATGTGCCACGGCTACACAACTAAATTTGAGCCATGCAGAGACCCACAGGATTTGAGTGTGGTCAGGCTGTACTCCACATGGCACTGCACCGCTGTGTGGGGGCCGCACGACTACATTCATGCCTTGTAGAGCCCCACACAGCTTGGATGTAGTTGTGTTGCCATGCCACACAGCCAGCCCCACCACATTTGAGTCTTGTGGATCTCTAAACGGCTAAAAGTCTGGTGGGCCCCCAAAAAAAATAAAGGGTATAAAATAAACTAGAATTAACTAAAAAAATACAAAAAAAACAGAAATCAACCAAAAGATCAACAAATGTTGAACTTTTGGTTGAAAAAACTAAAAAAATAAGAAACAAAACAAAAATAAGTAAAAATAAACAAATAAAATAAAAAAAAAACTGAAGATAACCAACCAGTTGACTTCAGATTCAAGTAAAAAATTCAAGTTCAACTTGACTAGCCCTAAATTAAAAGGGCCAAAAAAAAGAAGTCTTTTTGACCAGCCCTAAAGTAAAAGTGCCAAAGAAATACCAGTCTTTTGAACTGCCCTAAAGTAAAAGTGCCAAAAAAATACAAGTCTTTTGACCAGAACTAAAGTAAAAACACCAAAAAAAATTAAGTTCAACTTGTGTTAAGCTTGTGATGGGATCAGCCCAACACAATTTGAACTGAATTAATATTAAAATATCATTCAAAACACTCATCATAATGATGTTAACTCAAAAAACTCACCATAATGATGTTCAAAATGTAATAACCCTTTATATTAATAGAATTAAAATATCAGCATGTTAGACCAAACCCAAATGATGAAAGTAATATATAAGTTAGAACACAACTCAAAATGATCTTTGAGGTGATCAACCAAACAAGCTGCTTTTTATAAATAATTGGACGTGGTTTGGAAAATATGGGTGGGATTGGAATAAAATCTCCCTTAATTATAAGCTGGACCCAATTGTTATTGTTAACAAAGAAAATGAACAAACAATCTGATTTTTCTTTTACACCTATTTTCATAGGGGTAAAAGTACAACATGAATCCAATGAAATGAAACATATTGGTCTTCCATAAGTATTTGCTATTATTTGACCCATGTCAAGCTTTGAAAGCCATTTTGAAGAGGAAATATTTTCATTGATTTCATTAAAATTAAGTCTTTGTTCTATCTTTTCAAAATCTTTACTGCCACCAACAATCATAGATTAGCACCCCTTATTTTTCCTCAATGTTTCAAGAATTTCTTTCCAAACTTTAAACCATCCATTGTTATCAGACCCCAGTGATTTAGCAATGACTCTAAAACCACCATTTCCATCACCAAATGGGTCCCAAAACTCACCCAAGAACTTATGTAGGTTCTCACATATTTGATTGCAGTAATTTACTTCCTAAAATAAAAAAGTAGTTAGCCACAATTCTAATCTCATGAAAGGAATCACTACTCACCAAATATGAGCTTCTGTTTGAATCCTCCATTTTTTCTGCTTCATCCTTCAAAAAGGAATTGGATTCCAAAAGCACCAAACCCAATGAACTTTTAGTCTCTTCAACTGAACTATGAAATTCACATGAAGAACCTGACTTGGACTTTAAACATTCCTCAATCAGTTGATTAAACCCAAAAAATGAACCTTTCAGAAAAGAAAAGACTTGAAATCATTTGTCTTTTCTTCTTTGGTGCCCTTCTACTTCTCTTTGCCCGCTTAAGTTCCTTTTAAATGTGTTCAAATCAAAAAAAGAATCTTGCCAGATATCTTTTAATTTTGGACGGCCTCTGCTCAATCGCAAGAATTTAGGTTCAAGTCTTGGATTTAATCAATAATTGGCTGTATCTTTCATCAAGTGCTTCAACAGCCCACAATAATCTTGATAAGGATGATTCAAGATCATTGCATTGAGATTTTCATGTAACTGAGAATCTTTGAGAAGTTCATCAAAATTGACCTTTAAAAAGTCAAAAGGATCAAATATTATTCCAGTAGGAATCATGATTTTAGTCAAGTAGGAATCATCATTCAAAAAGCATTTATCAGAAATCATTAATCGAAAAGCATTCATCACAAAGTGATTTGAACCATCCAAATTGAACCAACTCACAGAACTAGAACTGCAAGGGTCATAATCCAACCTCCACTGAGGATGAAAATCTTCAGGAAAAATGGAGCCTCTTGAAGCTAGTAGGTAACCTATTTGGTGGGAAAAGGGCAAACCCATAGTCATTGAGTATGACTTGGTGCACACTTCCCCATCATGGTTCCGCTTTAACCTACTTAATTGATCCCCAAACAGTTTGATTGCTTGTAAAGACACCTTGTATCCCAATTATAACAGTTCAGTAGGAAGAACTATTCCAAGATTTATTCAAGATTTGTGAAGTGCAGCCTGAACCAATTTAATTTGATAGGAAACTGTGCCCTCTAGGTTTTGCCAAACATCCAACATGTTTACCAAAATTTTTTCAAGGAATCATATCAGATTAGCATGGGCCCCTTCAACCAGAGATGTTGTTTTATTTCAAAAGTCTGGTTTTTTGCAATTCCAAGCCTTTAAAAACATCTCTTTGACACAGAAGATATTATGATACATATACTAGAGTACATCCTCACAGTCTGCCAAAAAACACTTTATACAATTCATAATGTAAGCAACCCAAAACTAGGAAGATTAACAGTAGAGGTGGTGATTTGGAACTTACTTGAAGTTCCGCATCATTGAACTCTGCCTCCTCCTTGGTTTTCAAGGCCCCATAATTAGCCCACAGAGACATAAAGCTTTGCTACCCTTCAATGTCATTATTAAAGCGCACTTTAAAGTTTGCTTGTATGTTTTTAGACAAGTGCCATTGACAGCAATGTCTTGTTGACTCAGGGATTGTTTTTTCTAGAGCATGGATCAAAGATTTTTCACAGTCCATCACAAAGACTGTAGGAATTATCTCAGGATCATAAGCCAACTCCTTTAGTGAATTTACAGACCAACTGTAGAACTAAAACATTTCTGTTGTTATTAAAACCAGATCTTTTGTGAAATTTTTCTGGTTGGAAGTAATTCCTACAACCTGAAATAGGGGGATGTTGTACTTATTTTTCTTACAAGTACAATCCATCATAGCTATATGATGGAATTGCTAGCAAAGATTTAATGACTTGGGGTGAGCCAAAAATAGGGCCTCCAAGTGACCCTCTCCACTGAATTTTGCTTGATGAAACAAACCTGAATTACCAAGTTGTTCAAAGAGGAATCCATAACACTTATACCCTTTAGTTCTGCTAGCGCTCCCTTATGCTTAGTGTTATAGATTGTTCAGTCATCAACATATTTGCCACCATCAATTTTGCTCAATTTTCTTTTGAGTTGAAGTGTATTGAGCCCATCATTCATTCCCTCTTTTAGAATGTCTAAGGCTACCCCTGAGATTCTCCTCAGGTAAGAAGGCACTGAGGGGTGTGGAGATTTTTCAAGGTTATGTTCATCATTCTTGTAGGAGATTTTCGACAAGGGGTCTGCCTTTGTGTGACTAGCATGGATTAAAAAATTGCACCCAACTTTCTGTGTGTGAGTCTTCCTTGACCGTTTGGTGAGCAATTTCCCAGAGTACAAACCATGTCTATCAAAGGCTAAATCCACATATTTATCAGGATTTGAGTTGAAAACTGTTAAAGCATAACCATGCTTCATTGCCCATGTTTGAAAATACATTTGTGTCTCTTCCCTAGTAGGAAAAACTATCACAGAAGGTGGGGCAAGTGGATCTGTCATAGTTACATAGTCATAGTTAAAGTTTCATGGTTATATTGATGGCATGCACTCCATCAGTTTCAATAAAATTAAATAAGCCAAAGACCAGAGTAACATAAAATTTTACTCGCCACCAGAGGTAGTGTCCATTTGTGACACATTTTGTTCCTCAATTGTCACACTCAATGAGGATACAATTGAAGCTTCCAATGTTTCATTACCAAAATACTTCTTTTATGCAGCTTTGTTCATTACACTAATGTAGTCCTTGAATTCAGCCATGTTAAAAGGAGGGCTTGCCATTGTTCCCATAATCCAAAAAAAATGCAATTCTACTTCAGTATCCAATCCAACTTTCAATTGAACAACTACCAATTTTGCTCACTTTAAAGTTGAGAAAGATCAATTTGGTGGGATGTTTTATTTGCAGTTTCCTATATTTTCACTTTAATTTC
Organism: Puccinia polysora; assembly: GCA_025617555.3. Classification (NCBI taxonomy): domain Eukaryota; kingdom Fungi; phylum Basidiomycota; class Pucciniomycetes; order Pucciniales; family Pucciniaceae; genus Puccinia; species Puccinia polysora. The sequence goes on along the minus strand of CM062637.1, from coordinate 8,991,703 downwards.
ACTTGAATTTCACTTTAATTTCACTTTAGTGTCACTTCATGATTGCTAGATGTGGAACAAAAGTCCCACATAGTAAGAATTGATCCCAAATTTGGGTTGATGGAACCCAAAAGTGGTCCAGGGGGTCCCAAAAACTTTGGCACAAGCCCCAGGGAGCCGCGTACCCCCAGAAACAGCTCAAGTTTGCCGTGTACAGGGGGTATACGGCCCCCAGGGGTTGCATGTGTTTGAGAAAACCCCTAGGGCGCATTTAGACGCTTGTTTTTACGCACACACGTGTTTTGGACGCATGTATGGGCCCCCACACATCCATTGGGGGGTGTAGGGCCCCCACGCGTCCATTGGGCTATGTAGGGCCCTACAAAACTCTCACACGACTGGGAGTTGTGAATTTAAAATCACCCATAAAAAAGTATTTTTTTTAAAAAAATTTGAAAGCAGGGTTATTTTTGAAGAAGTCCAGCTAAAATAATTCTTTGAATGTGTAGCTAAATCATGCCCTTCTTGGATCAACTTTTCAGAAACTCAATGTTTACAGTCCTGACCATGATGGAAAATCAGAACCAAGACTGATGGTTCTATACAATATCCACCAAAAATATGGGTAAAAAGCCCCTGAAAGATTCATAAAATTTGAGGATTATGCTTTGATTACAAACAAAATAGCTAATTAAACTCTGGATATCATTTTTTGTTTTAAATAATAAGCTTATGAGAATCTCTTTCAAAGCTTAAAGCCTTAATTATATATTTGTGCAATACCGGTGTTTTTATCTAAGTTAAAATGCATATACAGGCCCATCCTGGTGAGTATATTAGTTCAAAGAACCAGTTTGAACACAGGATATGATTTTTTTCAAAATGAATGAAGACCCAGATGGGTTGGTGTTCTGTTACAAATTTCAAGGTTAAGATTTTCAGTAGTCAAATTCTCCCAAGATTGATTGATTTCTTCCATTTTGATTTTTTTTGGAAAGTACTTGAGATTTTATGATGAATTTCTAAGATAAAAAAAAATAATAAAAATTGGTATAATCTATATCAAACTGATTTTGTGATCATGCGTCACCAAAATATATTGGAAATTTTAAAGAAACCTTGAGTTACAATTGAACCTCCTTTCAAGCATGAATAATATTTGATTGCACATTTTATGTAGAATATTTCAACAGAAGTTGTGCTGTGGTTATTTGGGAGTTATTTGAATATATTGCCTGAATTAGGATAGAGTTACAACCCATTGGTAACCAAGTTGAAGCATTTTTACAGGGTGGCACATGCTAGCATTTCCATCCATTTTTCCCCTGGTGATAGCTTCTTGCTTTCACACAGATTATATAGCTGTTCTCCAGGTGGCAAATTTTTGAATTCTTCAAATAGTTCAGTGAAAGAAAGGATTTCATTAATTTCTCTGGTTGGAACTTTAAGGTTTTCAGATTCTTCAGTGGCATCAGGCACCAGAGTTAAATGGAGAAAGCAAAATCAAAATGAATCAGGAAATTATTCATTTGAGATTCAATCCAAAAATCAAAAAAAATCACTGATAACGGGGCTTTGACATGCCATTGAGGATGAAAATCTTCAATTTGGAAGATTTTGCCCTCTCTGATAGCTAATTTTACTTTGTGAATACATGGTATAACCATGTAAGAAGAGTAATCACATTTTTTGCAATTGGTGGAAGATTCAGGAACTTTGTGAAATGAATGAATGGTTTTGAGGTAAAAGTGGATGCTTTTTCCAGAAAGATGATACACACAGTGAGGTAAGCCAATTAGATGCTTGAATTGGTGCTGAGAGGTTTCAATTGCTCTCTCATGGTTTTTGATTTCAATGGAACTGTAAATTTTTGAACTACATTATAGAAAGAGCCAATAGGAGAATTGAAGGAAGGTTTAATGTAGGAGTGTAGGCCTTATATTCTGGAGGTACTTGTTTTTCCAAAGTAATAGTGTTTGTTTTCCAAATAGGAGAAAAATTCTATTTTTAAAGGAATCCAGTTCTCAATAAGGTAGTCAGGAGTGGGAGGGTTCCAGAAAAGAAAAAGTTTTGTGAAGTTTTCCTGATAGTTCAATTCAGAGTTGGAATGGACCAACTGATGCCATTGTTTCACAAATAGCTTCCATTAATATTCAGATTTAAAGTGATTCCTCAAATGAGTTGGAATATTCTTGAAAATGTGCCAGACACAGAGAATACAATGAGAGGAAGGGAAATTTCTTTTGATTGAACTGATTAGTGCTTGTTCCTTGTCTGTAAAAATTACACTTGTTTGTTTATCTTCTAAAATTTCCTGAAGTTCAGTCAGGGCCCATTCATAGTTCTTTTTTTTCCTTGAGATAAAAAGCAGAAGGAAACTGAGAAACATTTGGAACAATTGTTTACCCCAAGAAACTGAAGAAGGGAAATTCAAAACTTTTTTTTCTATGTACAGTACATTATCATGAGAGTTGGGAACAGGTTGAGAAGTTTGATGGAATCAGGGTGATAAATGAACAATGAAGTGATTTGACCATCCATGTTGTTAATTTTGTAGAAAAAGGCAGAATTCCAGAGTTCCAGTATGAGTGTTCCAACAGGATTTTTGCCATCAAGGAAATTTTTTTGTATTTTTGATGTTTTGTTTTAAATTTTATGGAGATTTGTATGGATAGGTGACCAAGATTTTTTTATAAGAGAGTTGAGAATTTTTTCCTGGGGGAACTCCAGCTTTGGATAAATTTTAAACCACCTCCTTTGCTTCCCTTGGATTCTTCTGTGGATGGGATGAGTAGAAGGATCAATGGAAGGTGGATGGTTGTGCTCTGGAAATGGAAAATTCACCACCCAGAAACCTAATCATTCCAAAAAAACTTTTGATAACCTGAAAGGACAATTGGTCTGTCTTTTTTCTTTATTTTTTCTTTCTTTTTTTTTTCTATTTTTAATTGGGTGGTATCTTTGCTGTTTTTATATTCCGCAGATTTATCACATTGATAGGTGTTGGTATGTTTCTGAAGATTGGAGACTCTGTTAGATATGGCATATGCATGGGACTTTTCCCATAATTAGATAGCTTCAAACAGCTCCTCCTTTTGACTATCTGATAGCTCAGGAGGAGGACCCAGAGGGGTGGAATCAGGAGTTTGATTAGATGAAGTATGAGGAAGAGGAGTTGAATCAATAGTTTGGCTATATGAGATAATTTATTATGGGGCTGGTGAAACAGTTCTGAAAAGTGGGTGGATGTTTTCTTGAGAAATTGCAAAAAAGAGATTCTCTTTGTAAAAAATGAAGTGGAGATAGGAGTTGATAGTTGAGAAATATACTGAGAAAAAATTTAGTGAAAGAAGGTATTGAGAGACTTGATATAAGAGGGAAAAGAGTTTTTCAAAAGTCTCCGGAGTTTTGAGTTGTTTTTTTTGAGGAGTGGGGAAGTATGATGAATGGTTCATGGAGTGGAGTGGAGTGGAGTGGAGTGGAGTGGAGTGGAGTGGACTGGTGTGGTATGGTGTGGTGTGGTATGGTATCCCATGGGATGGTGTGGTGAGGGGTGAGGGGAGGGTGGAAGAGGTCAAGGGAGTGGTTTATAAGATAGTTGGACCACTCCAAGATGGGTGGAGGTCCCAGGAAAGGATTTTAAGTCATATGGAATATAAGCATGTGAAAGGGCTCAAAGAAGAGTCCCAGAAACCAAAAGGGGTCTAGTATGATGCTTTTTTGGTTTGCTTTTTGAGACACAAATAGTGCCTAAAAAATTCCCAAAAATGATTTTTGGAAATCTTCAGAAGATCCCTCAAAATCTGCAGCTTCAAGCTTCAAATATCTCAAGTCATCATAAATTATTTCTGGGAAAAAAATCAAAAAATGATCATTAAAAAGAGACCACCCTTTTCTTTGGTATTATGTTTGTTTTCATTTATAATATGAGGGGTATAAAATGTAACCAGAAGTAAGAAGTTCTTCTTTTTTGAGTCTTTTGATTCTATTCTAAAGTTTTTCCAAAAAAGATTGGGGAAATTTTGATTTAAGATGTAAAACAAAAAAATTGCAATAGATGTGTTAATTTGAAGGCTTTCTACATAGGATTGTATTTTTGGAGGGCCAAGATACATAAAGAAATAGAAATTCTGAGAAAAATATTAAAAAGCTCTTCAATAGTTTTTTTAAATTTATAACAGCTTGAAAAAAAAATAAAAAGGGAAAACAAAAGGATCCAAGAGTCTAATGAGAAGATTGAATTTTTCAAATTTTATGCTTATTTGTAGGAATTTTGTAAGGCAATATGATACATCAAAAAAATCTGAAGGAAATATTGAAATCCTCTTTACTGTTGGTCCAACCGGTTGATAGCTTGAATAACTAAAAAAAATGAAATCAAAAGGAAAAGAACAGGATGCAAATTTCCAATGAGAAATTTGAATTTTTTTGAATTGTTTGGTTTTTTGATGGTCTTTTTTAGGGTAAAATCATACATCCAAAAAATCTGAAAAAAATGTTGGAACTCTCTTTAAATTTTACTTGAAATACTTTGTAGCTGAAATAACCAAAATAAAATGATTAAAATAGCTAGAATAAGGATCAAGAAACCATGAATAAATTGGTTTTTGCTGAAGTTTTTAATTTTTTGATTCCATTTTTGGAGGGGTTCTAATACCTCCGAAATTACCAAAGATTCATTTTGGGGGTTTATCATCCCCAGCTACAGGAATGCAGCATCAGGACTCAAAAAATCAATTTATGAAAGGGTTTTGATAAATTCACAACCCCCAGTCGCGTGGGAGTTTTGTGAGGCCCTATATGGCCCAATTGACACTTCCAAAGCGCGTGTGCGGGCCAAAAAACCCATCTACATGCTTTTAAAGTGTTGTTTCAAAAATAGAAAACCCCTGGGGGCTGGTATACCTGCTTTAAACGCAGTTTTTGAGTCATGTACCCCCTTACAGGGCGGTTTTGAGGCAAGTTTGGGGGGAAAGAACCCCCTGGGGGTTGTGCCAAGATTTGTGGGACCCCCTGGACCACATTTTGTTTCCATAAACAAAAATTTGGGATCAAAACATACTCTTTGGGACTTTTGGACTACACCTAGCAATTCCCAAGGGAACCAAAAGTGAATCTCAAGTGAAATAAAGTGAAATTCAAGTGAAACTGCAAACAAAAGTCCCAGTGAATTCGCTACATTTTGTTTGGATTTGTAATCCTTATGAGAGGGAGAAGAAGTGCAGGAAGCATCAACCAGAAGCTCATATTTGGAGAGTATTGATGTGATTAATTAATTTTATTTTAATTTTGCCTGATTGGATTTTCATTATAGGAACCCAAAGTGAAATACCTCAATCAAATACCTGAGAAATTACATAAGTTCTTGGGTGAGTTTTGAGATCCAATTGGTGATGGGAATTGTGGATTTAGAGTCATTAATATATTGATTGGGTATGATGAACATGGTTGGTTTAAAGTGAGAGAGGAAATGATTGAAACATTTGAGAAAAATAAGGCATGCTACATCAAGATGCTTGGTGGTGAAAAAGAGGTGGAAAATATTAACAAATACTTGATGTTGAAGACATCAATGAAAATATTACCTCTTAAAAATGGCTGGATAAGTTGGCTATGGGTCAAATAATAGCAGAAACATATGCCAGACCTATATTTTTCCTTTCATTGAAGTCATTTTGCTGTTATAATCCAATGGAAAAAGGTGTTACAGATCAATCAGAGCCTATTTATATTTCCATTTTCAACAATAACCACAGGGTTCTATTACTACTGGAGGGAGAAATGATTCCAATCCTGCCCATTTTAGCAAAAACCTCTGCTTTCATTTAAAAGTAAGCTTCAGTTTGGGTTGATCATCTCAAAGAGCCACTGCATGTGTATTCTAGATTATAGACTTTCATTATAGAGATCATTTCATCATTGGGTTTCCATATGACTTTTAATTCTGATGCAGCTAACTTGTAATTCTATTAATACAAAGTTTTATCACATTTTGAACATCATTATGTTGAGTTTTTTGAGTTCAAATCATTATGATGAGTGTTTTGAATGAGATTTTATTTGTAAGTTAGTTCAAATTGTGTTGGGCTGATCCAATTCATAAGGAGTATTTTTACTTCTTGTGATTACATCAGCTTAACACAAGTTGAAGTTCTTTTATTTTGGTGCTTTTACTTTAGGGCTTGTCAAGTTAATTGTGTTTGTTTTGGTCTTTTTACTTTAGGCATTGTCAAGTTGAACATGTATTTTTCAGCAATTTTAATTTAGGGCCAGTCAAGTTAAAATTGTATTTTATGTCACTTATACTTTAGGGCTGCTCCATACAATCTTCCATTAGGGCGTATGAAAGTTAAAATTTTGAAAAATATCAATTGTTAATTTCAGGAAAAAAAAAATTTATAAAAAAAAAACAATGAACCAATAGGTTAAGCCCAAAAAAATAAAATTTTCAAAAAATAAAATAGAAAAGCCTGAAATCAGTCATTTAATTTTTTGAAAGTTTTAACTTTGAAACTCCCTATTGTTTATTTAATTTTTTGTGTATTGGTTGTGTTCAATTTTGTTTTTTTTATTTTGGGTCATTAAAAATTCAAGACTCCCAGTTGTGTGGGGCCCTACACGGCCCAATGGACGCATGGGGGCCCATAAACGCGTCCAATGCACGAGTCTACACACATCAACAGTGTTTTTTTTCAAACACAGGTGACCTCCAGGGGGTTGTATACCCCCCTTATATGGCGGTTTGGAGGTGTTTTTGGGGGTACATGACCCCCAAGGGGTCAAAAAGGAAAATAAAAAAGATCACAAGTATTTTCATTTGTGAAAACTTCATTTTTTGGTTGTAATAAACTGATGATGATATGATGATAATTGTTAGTCAAAGTCTGCAGGATCAAAATCTGAATTTTGTAGTTCAGAGGAAGGGACTGAAAGTGAATTAGGTTTACTTGATTTGGAATCGAATTCCTCTTTAGATGAAGAAGATGTGCAGGAGGCATCAAAAAGAAGCTCATCTTTGGTGAGTATTGATGTGGTTAGTTAATTTTATTGGGATTTTGCCTGAATTAGTTTTGATTATGGGAACCCAAAGTGAAATACCTCAATCAAATACCTGAGAAATCACATAAGTTCTTGAGTGAGGTTTGGGATCCAATTGGTGATGGGAATTGTGGATTTAGAGTCATTGCTAAATTGCTTGAGTACAATGAACATGGTTGGTTTAGAGTGGGGAGGGAAATAATTCAAGAATTGGAGAAACATAAAGCATGCTACATTAAGATGCTTGGTGGTAAAAAAGAGGTAGAAAGTATTAAACAAAGACTTGATGTTGAACACATCAATTCAAAGATTCCCTATTAAAAATGGCTTGCTAAGTTGGATATGCGTCAAATAATAGCAGACACATATCCCAGAACTATATTTTTCATTTCATTCAAGTCATG
>CM062637.1:6399282-6449282 GCA_025617555.3 Puccinia polysora | reverse complement strand
CTTCACCACACATCAAGGGACTGCACTGCACTGGGCACAATGAAACTGCAACCACATAAGAGTGTAGTCCCTCTTGAGTCTTTCCCCCAGGATGAAATACACACCCTAACAAGTCTGTAAAGTACTCCACCCGCTTAACTGGGGAATCCTATTGGTATGGAATGAACCCACCTCTTTGAGATGAGGAGCTCACTTATGATTTTGATGATCAAGCAAGTAGAGGTTATTTTACCATCATTTACCACATAAGAATACACAAGGAGCTTCATTCAATCACTCAATCTTTCAAGGGTAGGAAATCTCCAAAGAAACTCCAAATGGGATGGGATGCGGTGAAGCACTTTTTGGATTTTGGTCTCCAGGCCACCACTACTATGGAACCACCAGAAATGTGGTACATCTTCCACTCAGCCAATTTTGAGTATGTTAACTGGGTTTGGCAGATTCACGAGCAAGGTTAGTTTTATTTGAACATCCCATCAACTTCCAAGATTTCTTTTTGCTAATGACCACTTTTTCATTTCACAGCAACCAAGTTTTCTACGCTTGGTTGCACATGAGCCATGGTGGGTACCAGACATCATCAATTTTCCTGCCCTCAGCTTCCTGCAGAACAGCCGTTCTTGTCCTGCTGGTGCACCCCCCCTAGATAAGAAAACTGCTCATCTAGAATCCAATCTGGTGCCCTTTCTTCATGCCTTGGACCATCCCACTGAGAAAGCAATCAATAAATGGGCCAAGACGGTGGCTTTCTCAGTGGAAACAGTTGCCAATGAACTGTGTGAACAGCCTCCCCATCATCTTACATCTCCAGTCTCCAATGTCAAGGGAAACCTTCAAATGGTTATGTGGCTCCAAAGCATCAAGACATTTCCAAATTCACTGCAGCCCTGCTCAATAGAGAATCACGTGGCTCTAGACAATGAGGCCAACACCAATCAGTCAGAGGCTGTGCCCATTGAGCCAAGGGACTGTCTTCAAGAGCTATGCAGAATCATTATTGATATCATGATCAGCTTCACCTTACTTCAGGCTTATTCCCAGAAAGACCCAAAGGAGCCCTCCATTGGCAAGAAGAAAAAGCACAAGTGCCAGTATCCACATTTGACCACTCTTCCCTCACTGTCTCAGAGTTTTCAAATTAACAATGTTGCACTGAATTGACTCAACTATAATTCTGCCACAATTTTGTCCCTTTTGTCTTCTCCCTTCTTGCTGGCATCCGGGGGATCTTCATTGCTTCAAGAGACAGAAGGATTGCTTCTTTATGTGATTGTCATGAACTCCTCTGTTTAATTCAAAAAATTCAGTCTCTCTCAGATGGAAGACCTTCAGCCAAGGAACCCATATGGGCTCACCTTCAAATTTACATTTGATCAATCATGCTCAGTATATCTGAGAACCCTCAAGATACTGGAAAATTGACATTAACCACTCAGCATGATCTAGCCCAGGCTATTGCTCATGGCTACATGAACCACATGAACAAAAATTCCTGCTCCAACATGCCTTTCATCCTAGAACCCCCTCCAATCTCTGAGTTACCAAGCTCAAATGGTTAATATGAGTGCTGTCATTTTTTCTCTGAGTTTCTCTAGCTTTACTGTGTCATCTTGCAAGTGATTTGAATACTTTCTTCATAATTTTAGCTGTATTTTTCATCTGCCACATTTCTTAAAATTGTTATTTGCATGATAATTCATAATTCAACATTTCAAAAGAGTGATTGTAACATATTTTTCAATACTGCAAGCCCCAGTCACAAAAATTTTTCTATCATCAAACTTCAAAATATCACTGGTCAAGTGTCATTGATACCAAAATTCCAAAAAATCAGTCCCCAAACATTTTCCAATCTATGAACAGAAGAAACCCCACAAGTAAGCCACTACAAGAAATGAAAAGCCCTGTGAGTAAAGATCTTGTTCAAAAGTATGTTTATTTTTTATATTTGAACTGGGGTTCATTTATTTATATACCCTATGATTTTTCACATTCAAGCAATCAATTGAAGAGTTCCATTTTTTTTGTTTTTTTTTTTGTTTTTTTTGCTCTTTTTTTTGTTTTTGGTGTTTTTCCTGTTTTTTTGGTTTTTCTTTGTTTTTTTTTTGTTTTTTGGCTTCTTTCCATTTTTTTTTGGTTTTTTTTGGTTTTTTTTTTTGGTTTTTTTTTTGGTTTTTTTTTGGTTTTTTTTGGCTTTTTTTTGTTTTTTTTTGGTTTCTTTCTGTTTTTTTTTGTTTTTTTTTTTTTGTTTTTTTTGGGTTTCCTTTTGTTTTTGTTTTTTGTTTGTTTTTTGTTTTTTTTGTTTTTGTTTTTTTTGTTTTTGTTTTTTGGTTTTTTTTTGGTTTTTTTTTTGTTTTTTTGTTGTTTTTTTTTTGTTTTTTTTTGGTTTTTTTGGTTTGTTTTTTGTTTTTTCTTTGGTTTTTTCTTTGTTTTTTCTTTGTTTTTTTTTGTTTCTGTTTATTTTCTGTTTTTTTGTTTTTGTTTTTGTTTTTGTTTTTGTTTTTGTTTTTTTTTTTATTTTTTGTTTATTTTTTGTTTATTTTTTGTTTATTTTTATTTTTTTTTTTTCATTTTTTTTATCTTGGTTTCATTTGTTTTTTTTTCAGTTTTTTTTCTTTTTTTTTGGTTTATTTCCCTTTTTTTTTGGTTTGTTTTCCGTTTTTTTTGTTTTTGTTTTTGTTTCTTTTTTGTTTTTTTTTGGTTTATTGTTTGGTTTATTTTTTTTATTTTTTATTTTTTATTTTTTGTTATTTTTTATTTTTTGTTTTTTTTTCTGCTTTGCTTTTGTTTTTTTTCCCATTTTTTTTTGTTTTTTTTCAGTTTTTTTCTTTTGTTTTTTTTTTGAGTTTCTTTTTTGAGCGAGCAAGCAGGCCTGGAGGGAGGGCGTGGCTTGGTGGGGGGAATTCATCACCCCCAAACAAAGCAAGCGGAAAAGGGGGGATTTCATCACCCCCCAACCGAGTGAGTGGCAAAGGGGGGGGCCAAAGGGGCTTGCTGTGGGGGGATTTCATCACCCCCTGACCAAGTGAGCAGCAAAGGGGTAGGGCCAGCCCGGTGGGGGGATTTCATCACCCCCCAACCGTGTGAGTGGCAAAGGGGGGGGCTGGAGGGGCTTGCGGTGGGGGGATTACATCACCCCCCAACCAAGCAAGCGGCAAAGGGGGGGGCCAGCCTGGTGGGGGGATTTCATCACCCCCTAACCAAGCAAGTGGCAAAGGGGGGGGCCAGCCCAGTGGGGAGATTTCATCACCCCCCAACCAAGTGAGTGGCAAAGGGGGGGGCCGGAGGAGCTCACGGTGGGGGGATTTCATCACCCCCCAACCAAGCAAGCGGCAAAGGGGGGGGCTGGTAGGCCTTGCAGTGGGGGGGACTTGATCACCCCCCCCCCCGCCCGGCAAGCAAGCAAGGGGGGTGCGAGCCACCGCCTTGCGGTGGGAGCAAGGGGGGGGGGCTGGTGGGGCTTGCGGTGGGGGGGACTTGATCACCACCCGGCCCGGAGAGCGCGCAAGGGGGAGAAGCCGGTGGGGCTTGCGGTGGGGGGGACTTCATCACCCCTCCGCCCAGAAAGCGAGGGAGGGCAACATCAAGGATGGTGGGAGGGGGGGGTGGATTTCAAATCTGCTCCCCACCTAGCAAGCGTGCAAGGGGGACATTGAGGAGGGAGGGAGGCGGGATGGATTTCAAATCTTCTCCCCACCTAGCAAGCAAGCAAGGGGGAAGATTGAGGGGGGAGATCAAGGGGAGAGGGAGGGGGGGATTTCAAATCCGCTCCCCACCTAGCAACCAAGCAAGGGGGGAGATCAAGGGGGGAGGGAGGGGGGGATTTCAAATCTGCTCCCCACCTAGAGAGCAATTGAGGGGGGAGGGAGTGGCTTGGTGGGGGGGATTTCAAATCCCCTCCCCACCTAGTGAGTGACTTAGACACCTGAACCACACTCAAGGTCTGTCAGCTCCAATTTAGGGGTCTGTCCTACAATGAGGTGAACCACCTCACCCACCCATTGACACCCACCACCACCCATCAACACCCACCACCACCCACCACCACCCATCAACACCCACCACCACCCACCACCACCCACTGACACCCACCAAAACCCACCAACACCCACCAACACCCACCAACACCCACCAACACCCACCACAACCCACCACCACAACCCACCAACACCCACCACAACCTACCACCACCACCCACCTCATCCACCACAACCACCACCCCATTGGTAAGTAACCCTTTTTTTTTTTTCTTTTTTAAAAAAAGAGGGTATTTATTATTTTTAGATATCAGTCTTTTAGATATCAATCTTGATGGAATTGAATGTGGAATTGAATAAAGGCATGTCTGGTAAAAATGGGTATGGGATTTAAATTTTATTCTTCAATATTGTTCAAAAATAAAATTACTAATTGAACTTTTGATTCTGCATTATTTTTCTTTTGGTTTTACATTCATCTTGTGATTCCTGGGTGTCATCCTGAAACACAGTTTGTAGTTGTGATGAGCTTGGTGTTTCAGGGGATGCCAAGGAGAAACAACATGCATCAAAACCTCTTGTAGTAGGAAAGAGACACAGGCTATTGAACTCAAATGTTACTTCAACATCCACAAGTAACAAAAAGTTCAACTGTTCCAGGAGACATTTTGTACAATAATGTGATGAGCCAACATACTTTGTGACACTGCAGGACAATCTTGCACCCAATCATGTTGTCTTACCATGCATGTGCCCTCACATGCTGGTTAATGCTGTCACAAACCACTAGTTTCAGCCCTAATTCATTCTTAAATACCACAGTTTGAAGGCTGCCAAAAGCACTCCAAAAATCAATAATTTTGCAAAATTGTCTTGGACTTGTACCAGATGGCAAAGAACCGCCATTCACTCAGGAAGATAAACACAGCAGCCTTGACTTTCTGCATGCATGCCATTGGTTTTTGTGCTGGAAGTGATAGAGGTGCCTCTGTAGGTTTGTCCTGTTTATGTCAGGTTTTGTCAGAAAATTCAAAAAATTGATTGATGTTGACTTCATTTCAAAAATAGGGGTCTATTCTCACAAACCAGGTTTGAATAAAGAGACCATCAAGAAGGATGATGAACTGTGGGACCATCTCCCTGCTCACAACAAATTGTCTTTGGAAGGATCCAATCACTGTGTACTTTGGCTCATGCTCAAAACAAGAAAGTTTCAGATGAATATCTAATCCCAAACTGCTCTTCATCTGAGTGGATGGAAAAGGAGCAAGATTTCTGCATGTTTTCAAATGTTTTTGTGACATTTGATGACTTCTCAAACAAGCTTCATACTGATGAGAATGACTTGAATGGTTTTACATATGGGATATTTTCATACATCAATAGATCTACAGGACAGCCTATCCTTCCTTCCTGCAATGATTTGGGTCATGTTTTATCTTTTCCAAAAGTTGGTTGTATTGTTGAATTTGCAAAAGCTGAGGGCATTACTGAAATTCTTTGGCAGACTCAATTTTTTTATCATCAGACTAAATTTCCTCCTCCTAGTTTAAAAACCTCTTCAACCCAAACTCATTTTGGCTGCTCATTCCAAATTAATAAAAAACTAGTCAATAGGGAGTATCAAAGTTAGCAAACCTGCCATTAGAAACCTGCCATTTTTTTGACAAAACCCGCCATTTTTAATGGCGGGTTTCTGAAATACACATACCCCCTAACTGGTGTATTTCAAAATGGCGTGTTTCATGAAAATGGCGGATTTCAATCACCAAACACGCCATTAAACCCGCCATTTATGCATCATCATCCATCCACCATCCATCACATCAAAAACACCCATCCACATCAGCAAATCCATACCGGTCCCATATCCATTGCATCACACACATCTCTATCGTTTTTCACATACCTTCACATACCCATCTTCACACAAATCCCATCATCATCTCATCACCCCAAATCACTCACCACCTTTCTCAACATGTCCAATCAAACATCCCGCCAGCAAGTTGAAAACGCAAAAAAGCTGACTGAACTTTTGCTACTGTTTGACTCCCATTCAGACTCTGATTCAGACTCCAATTTGGAATCAACTTGGTTAGCTTTGAATTCTCTGTTGGCAAAGCAATACATGGTTCCAAGAATACACACTCTCCATAACCCTATGTATGAAAGGCAAAAGCTTCATCTCATCCCTGACTTAAGCTTCCAGCAACTGTTCCAAACTTTGTTGCCTTCTTTCATGAAACTTTTGGCAATGATTGAAGACCACCACATCTTCCAGAACAATTCTTGCAATCCTCAACGCGATCCAGCCATCCAACTTGCCTTTGCTCTTTGTAGATTGGGGTCAAATGGAAATGGAGCAGCAATCCATCAATTGGAAAATCTATTCTCAGTCAGTTACGGAAGCATTGACTTATACACCAAAAGAGTCATGATTGCTATCCTATCTTTCCGTCGCTTGGTCCTTTCATGGCCAACCAAAGAAGAACGCAAGGAGATATCTCAAGTAATGGAGACAGAAGGCTTTCCTGGTTGCATTGGTTTTGTTGATGGAACCACAATCCCCTTGAGTCAAAAACCCAACCTAGATGGCAACCACTATTTTGATCGTAAAAAAAGGCAATTGATTCATTTCTTTTCCAATTGCTATGATAAAAATTTGGATCACACACTGACCAAATATGTTCCATCTCTTTGTTTAGATACTCTGTGGCACTACAACTTGTTTGCAATAACAACAAGAAGTTCATCTCCCTCCATGCTGGCCTTCCAGGTTCTTGTCATGATTCATATGTTTTCAATCGGATGCGGATTGCCCAACAACCAGAGATCTACTTTGACCAAGATCAATACCTTCTGGCCGATTTGACTTATGCTAGTGGGAAATATTTAGTTCCAGCATACCGGAATGTTTCTTCCAATGATCAAGGAAAAACCAATTTTAACTATCATCTTTCCCAATCACGAGTTCGGATTGAGCATGCCATAGGAATTCTGAAAGGAAGATGGGCCAGCTTACGGGAGATGCAAAACCAGCTCCAATGTTCCAAAGATATGAGGTTCCTCATCAACTGGATTATCACTTGTGTAATCCTTCACAACCTTTTGGCCAACATCAAAGATGAATGGGATGAAATATTCCAAGATGATATTCCTGATCCGCCTCAAGTCATCCCTGTCTCATCTGGTCCCTCATCTTCTTCTATGAGAGAACGGATTCTTCCTCTCACCCTTGTTTGCTTTGATGAGTAATTTTTGATTTTGAAATTGGTAAAAATTCCCTTCACCGTATTTTTTTGGTTTTGGTTGTTCACCCAAGATTCATAGGCTGAGTTTTTTTTTATTTTTTTTTAGTGGACTTGAATCCAAAAACACCTCCACCTCAAACCCTGCCACTCACCAAATGCCACCCCCCTCCCCCTCACCACTCAACCCCTTCAACCTCACCCCACTCACTCACCGGTCAAACCCTGCCTCCTCCTCACCAAACCACCTCACTCATCACCACCACCTTACTCACCACCACCACCTCATCTCACCTCACTCACTGAATCCCCTCCTCCTAATCCTGGTAAGCCCCCTCCACGCTCTTCCTCTTCCTTCCCCTCACCATTTGCTGATCCTTTGAACATTCAACCTGTAGTCCCCCCCTGGATCCACCCCACTCACTCACCGGTCAAACCCTGCCTCCTCCTCACCAAACCACCTCACTCATCACCACCACCTCATCTCAACTCACTCACTGAATCCCCTCCTCCTAATCCCGGTAAGCCCCCTCCACGCTCTTCCTCTTCCTTCCCCTCACCAGTTGCTGATCCTTTGATCATTCAACCTGTAGTACCCCCCTGGATCCCTTGGTCAATCCCTCAAGGTCAATCCCTCAAGGTGAGCCCCTCCCCTCCTCCAATTTCTCCCCTCTTTGATCGAGCGATTGATCGCTTGATTGATTGGCCATCAATTGGCAATCGATAGCTCAATCAATTGCCAATCGATCGCTTGATTGATTGCGAATCAATTGAGCGATCGATTGCCAATTGATTGAGCAATTGATTTCCAATCAATTGAGCAATCGATTCGCAATTGATTGCCCAATTGATTGCCAATTGATTGCCCAATTGATTGCCAATTGATTGCCCAATCGATTGCCAATTGATTGGGCAATCAATTGGCAATCAATTGCTTGATCGATTGGCAATTGATTGCTCGATCGATTGGCAATTGATCGCTCGATTGATTGGCAATTGATCGCTCGATCGATTGGCAATTGATTGAGCGATTGATTTGCGATCAATTGGCCAATTGTTTGGGCCAATCGATGCAGGGTTTTTGTAGGGTACAGGAACTGACTTCCCGATTGTTTTTTTTTTTTTTTTTTTTTTTTTTTTTTTTTTTTTTTTTTTTTTTTTTTTTTTTTTTTTTTTTAGGTTTTCAAGCTCGGCCAGAACACATTCTCTCAAGTCTTACGCCAACCAAGCTACGTCCTGGGACAGTCTGGTTTGCCTAGTATGATGCCGGCTGCCGCTCCTCATCATTACCACTCCTCCCCATCTAATTCTATTCTTTTGATATCTATTGATTCCTTCACTGGCCACCAAACTCAAAATGTTATACATCCATCCAAATTTCACCTTGATCCTCACCTTGGGTGCAGCAAGTGCCTGGGAGGGAGAAAGATGGAAGGAGATGGTATGAAAAACATAAAGAGAGGTGGCAAGCAGAGGAATCGTTGATTTTCATCTCTTTTTGATTTTTTTAATCCCACCGTTTCCATAATGAGAACGTTGCTGACATTTTTTTTTTATTTGTTTGACCGGTCTTTTCATTTTTCCAACCCCTTTTTTGATATTGATTCCTTCAATGCCTACCAAACTCAAAATGTTATACATCCATTCAAATTTCACCTTGATCCTCACCTTGGGTGCAGCAAGTGCCTGGGAGGGAGAAAGATGGAAGGAGATGGTATGAAAAACATAAAGAGAGGTGGCAAGCAGAGGAATCGTAGAAAAAGGAGGGCTCAAATGAGGGATTCGGAAATTTCTTTGGAGGTGACTGACGACTTGATCAAGGAAAAGTTTGCCTGGTCTAGACAAAAGCTATGCCCTTTGTATCTGTACCCTGCTATCATGGCTGAAAAGAAAAACAAACCTTGAAAACCCACCCAGGAAGAATTTAAGCAAGCATAACAGACAATTGGGGCTTTCCACTTCTTCAACCATGGAAAATTTATTGTTCTCGACCAATCTGATCACCATGCTCTTGTTGCCATCATTGAATTTGTGCCTTTGGATCGACTATCTGAGCAAGATAAGAAAGATATCAACTTTGTGAAGACATTCCTTCACAGTTCAAAAAAATTTGTCAACCCAGTTGGTCCCTCAAGATCTTGGGGTGGAAAAATGTGGGCAATTGGTTGGCAAAAATTGATGAACCCTTTGGAGTTATTCGGACGTTTTGTGAAGAAATCATCCATTAGATCTTCTCCTCAAGAGTATGCTGTACTCAACTTGAAGGCCGACAAAGTATCCCAAATTTTAGGACAAATGTTTTGTAATTTGGCCAAACTTGCCTTTGAATCAAACCATGATACCATGAAGGACAGCAACATCCCCTCTTTCTCTTCGTTGGAATTTGGTTCCAAGCCTACACCTTTTGATTGCTCCCCACACCTCACTTTCACCTTGGATTCTTTTTACAATTCTCCTCATATTGACAAAGGCGACATCTCTGGCTATTCCTTTTTACTTGTGGTCCCAACCAAAAAATCAAATGGTCAACTTATTGAAGATACAGATGAATATCAAGTTTCGGACGGTCAATTTGTTTTTCCTGACCTTGGCTTTGGAATTGATTTCAAGCAAAAAGGTATAGTCAAAATGGTTTGGCCGGCTAACAAGTAAAAGCACTGTACCTTTCCAGCTGTGGACACAGCAACCCATACCAGAATGGCCATGTCACTCCAAATTAATAAAAAAACTCAGAGCACTTGTAGGGACATGAAAAACGGCCAAATTTACTCTAGAGAAAAAAATATCAATAAAAACAAAAAAGATTTGTATATTGGTGGGGTTAAGAATGCTCTCAAACGTTGTTGTAGTAAAAAATATTTTTTTTTTCTTTCATCCATGCAAATATATTTACAAGCCCAGCATTTGAGTAATCTGCTGTATTTCTTCTACCAATCTACCACTGCCAATGCAAGCCAAAGCTACTGATACCTTATCCTTTTTTTGTTTGCCCGTTGTTCCCTCTCCTTTTCCAGTTGCACTTGCTGCCAATCCTTCTCCTTTTCCTCTTTTTGAAACTCTAGCTCAGCTTGTTTCAACCTCCACTCAGCATCCAATTTTTTTTGATTAGCCAAAGTCTTGGCTTTCTGCTTTTGACCATCCATGGCCAGTTGGCGAACCCACTTTTGCTTTTCAAACTGAAGTTTATCTGATTCAATTTGTGATTTCACTGTTTTTTGGAGGGGAATGGCAATGAGCATGATTTTGAAAGCAAGGATATTGAAATAATCAACTTACATGAATCTTGCTTCTCCATGATTTCTTCAAAGCCCGAAAAACTGGAAGTGTTTCTCCTCTTTTGATGACTTCTTGGGTTGACATTGATGGAATTGGAGGCCTTTTGCTTACCCTTGGCAGAGGAGGTTTGAGTCTGAAAGTCCTCACTAGTATTTGAAGGCAATGTGGGAGGCCCCATTGGCTTGAGTTTTTGGCCAATCAAAAATGGATGAGCCTGTTTTTTTACAATGTAAATCAGTCAGGAGCAACCAGACAGAATCAAAAACAATTTAGTTCCTTACTTGAGCCAATGTTGATGGCAACGGTGATCCAGGAATAACATCCTCCTCATTGGGCAAGTTCTCCAGTTGTTCTGCCCCAGGAAGAGAGCAATCAAAAGAAGGAAGTGAGGGGTCCAAGGTTGGGATTGACTGATCAATCAATACCAAAGTAGAAGTGATTGGAGCCAATTGTGTTTGAATATCCTCCTCGTCATCAGATGGGGGCCACTCCAAGGCCAAGGTTTGATAAAGGTCCCCGTTGGTAGGCTGAGAATCCCCAGCCAAGTCCTCGGCATCAACGGAATCGGATTTTTGGGCATTGAAAGCAGCTAGGGGGGTGATGTTGGCCTTCTTTCCAAATGTTTCATCCATTTGAATATAAAAAGGACAAATGGAGTCCAAATTATCAACCACCAAGTTGATTCCTTTGGCTATGTCCAAGTCGGTGATACCAAAGCCAGTGGAGATAGACATGGAGTGGGCCTTTTTGTACTTGGCTCAATAGTTTTTGAACCGCTCCCTCATCTGTTTGGATGACAGATCCAGCCTACCTTTTGTTTTGTTCTTGAGTTCATTGGCCATCAGGAGATAACCATTGACCTTAGAGGATTGAGGTTGGCCAACACGTGTTTTGTTGTTGGATCCAAAGCAGGCATTGTAGTTGGAGGGAATTTTCAGCCAGTTTACCAGGATGATGTGATCAGCTCTCTTGAGCTGACTTGAGCCCTTGGAAGCTGATGGGGGAGGATTGTTTGTTGTGGAGTTCCTTGGCGATGTTCTCTTGGGTGTGTTGGACTTGTGGGGGGAGGTTTGCTGAGGGGCCATTTGAAAGAGTTTGGGCTACGCAAGTGATGAGAGCAATAAAGTGATGAGAGTGGTGAAGTTTTGAGAGCAATAAAGTGGATGAGAGTGATCAAGTGATGAGAGCGGTTAAGTGATGAGAGTGATGAAGTTTTGAGAGTGATAAAGTGGATGAGAGTGATCAAGTGATGAGAGCGGTTAAGTGATGAGAGTGATGAAGTTTTAAGAGCAATGAAGTTTTGAGAGCGATGAAGTGGATGAGAGTGATCAAGTGATTAGAGCAATAAAGTGATGAGAGTGGTCAATCAATTTTATGATGAGGGTGGGGGTAAAAAATTTTCCAATGAGGTCGGAGGTAGAAGGAGGTGGGAAGACAGGGGTGTATGACACGGACAGGTGGTGGATGCATTTAAATACTTTATTTGAAAAAACCCACTTATTTCAGGTTAACTTTGACACGTCTGATCTGAAATAAGTGGGTTTTTTTGATTTTTAATGGCGGGTTTGAAATGGCGGATTTCGGTTGAAACCCGCCATTAAAAAATGGCGGGTTTGGTTAACTTTCATACCCCCTAATGTATCTTTAAAACTCCAAGATTTTAGTCCTTCAAAAATTGATGAAAGAATTTTGGGAAAGAAGGCCCAATATGTTTGATGTTTTTTCTATTGTTTCTATTGTATTTTTTTCATTTTTGAAAGTTTTATCCAATCAATAAATCAAATATATTTACAATCCCAGTAATTGAGCAATATCCTTGAGTGCCTCCACTGTTAGGAAGCAATGAAGTGATGAAGGGATGTGATCAAAGTGGGGATGAAGTGATGAGAGCATGGATGTGATGGAAGCAATAATGTGATGAGGTTGATGAAGCTTTGTGAGCATTAAAGTAGAGTGATGAACCAAACAGGATAAGAATGGAGGTTTAAACCAGGAGTGATGATGTGAAATGATGGGTTGAGGTGGGGAAACCCTTTAGATTCTTTATTTGAAAAAACCCATTTATTTTCAGGTGAGTCTGACAGGTCTGATGGGAAATAAGGGTATTTTTCGGATTTTTAATAGTGGGTTTGAAGTGGTGGATTTGGGTTGAAACCCACTATTAAAAAATGGCAGGTTTGCTTAACTCTAATATGCCCTAATTTGACCTTTTTCCTGGGGTGAAGACATGTCCTCTCATGGCTTAATTTTCATAAATCAATTTGTGATTGAGTGACACTTTGTTCTGTAACCAGGGCTGGTAGTCAACATATCTGCAGTTGTTGATTGCATGCCTTTGTGACTAGCCCAATTCCCACTCAATTCATGTCCTCCTTTTCTTCCAATTGTATTCCCTTCTGCTCAGGCCAGAACTAGTTCAATGCATTTTTCTATTTTTATAAATTTCACCTACCCTGGCTTTTCTGCATTGCAAAAAGAAGCCTGCCTCTTGCCTTGGTTTCAACATTCTCCCTCAAAAAATAAAATAACCTGTCCTTATGTGCAGACCAGGAATGGTGATCAACACATCTAAGTGAGGATATTGAATTTTTTTTCTTTGTTCTTTTGTTATTTTTCCTTTCTTTACTCCCTTGGGCTTTGGTCATCTTCCATTTCAAATATTCTTCATTTTTTGAAATTTGAACAAAAAATTTTGGCTTGGATTTCTGTATTTTTCCTGATAAAAAGTAGAAGTATAAAAAATAAAATTACATTAACATAGTCTATTGAATAAGAAACCAACAGAAAAGAAGCCATCAATCGCTCATTTATATAAGGAAAGATTTGTACATTTCTAGGAGCATGGTGTGTTGGTATTATCCTAAATACATGTTTATGCATTTTATTTTGGGCTGTGAATAAGAGGACTTACCCAGTTTTTGACCAGTTAATGGAAATTCCAGTCTGGAAACAATCAGCCTCTTCTGGAATTTTTGAATTTCACTTTGAAGGAATTCTCAAACACCAACTGCAGTAATTTGTGGATGATATGTGTACTACTTGTGAAGCAACAGCTTTTCTCATATCTAGCTTTCCCTTTACAATCTATTATGAACTAATGAGCCTGAAGTTCAGCAAATGCTGATCTCTAGTCACAATATTTCACCACCTGCTGAACGTTAATGATGAGATAGAGCATCACATAACCCTGAGATATCAATGGAATACAGAAATCCCACCTGCATGCAGGTGGCGTCCATTTTTCTGTGGTGTTTTTTCTTAAACCATTTATTTTATTTCAGCAATTCAAAAGGGTTAAAAGCCAAACATCCATCCGACTAATCTAATTGAATCTATCCATGGAGGGATCTAGGAACAATGGTTTTTGACAAATCATTCTTAAAGCGGCGCTTGAAGCTGTACCTATTCTTTTGGATGAAAACTATTCTATATGGAAGTACAAGATGACAATGCTGCTGGAACTTAAAGGAGTCAAGGAGGCCCTAGAGGATGATTCTAAAAATCTCAATTCTAAAGAAAACATGGAAAACCGAGTAATTCTCCTTTCTTGCATCAATTCCGTCACTCATAAAAATGTGGTTAACCCTGCAAATATCTCCTTGGCTAGGCTTCTCTGGAAAAATATCAAAGAACTTTTTGCTTCCTCCCAAACTGCAAATCAAGCCCAAATCTTTAAAGAATTTCTTTACCAACAATTCAAACCCAAATCCATCAATCTTTTCATCACAGAAACCAAGATCTCCTTGAAGAAAATGGTAGATTTGGGAATCAACCTTCCAGATGACATCCTCTCCTATCTCATTCTCTTTAAATTTCCTGCTTCTCTTCACTCTCTCCATCAACAGATTATGCATTTGGACAAGATAGTCATTATGGATCTTCTGCTTAATCATCTTTTCCAACTAGACAATGAAACCAAGGTTAAATCAAACAAAACAAAAAACAGCAATACAGCACTTATTTCATCTCAACCTTCCAAGAAGCCGGTTCCTAGAGAACTTAGATGCAAGAAAGGATACCACAATCCCCAATCTCCTGATCACTCCGCTGACAAATGTTGGAATATTCACAAGCATCTGGTGCCCAATTGATGGAAGGAATCCCAAGAAAACTGGCGAGCTCAACTTGATTCCAACCCTAAAACGAAAGAAGTTGCTCACTACGTAGCTCTTCTTACTACTTGGGTTCAAGAAATAAATCTGCTCAATCAAATCATTCTCAACTCTGGTGCTTCCTGCCATATGTTTAACTCTCCGGATTTGATTAGTTATCTCAAAGAATGTGCTTGCAATGACTTCATAAACACTGGAAAAGAAAACGCTAAATTTTCTATCAAAGGAAAAGGAACCGTAAAACTCAGTTGGAAAAACTCCGTAGTTATGCTCACTAACTGCTTATTTGTTCCCAACCTTGTAGTAAATTTAATCAGTCCTGGAGAATTAATCTCTTCAAAACAATGCTTGCTCTCCTCCTTTTGCAATCAATTTTCTCTCATGTCCCACTTGAAACCAGCCTTCTTGGGATTCATCCAAGAAAATCTTTTTATCCTCAATCCTCCTTCATGCATAGGAAATAAAAACAAATTTTGTCATCTTTTTCTTAAGGAACCAAATCTTGATCAAATCAAAAATATTCACCAATCTTTTGAACATGCCAGTCCGTATCGTCTCAAAAACCTTATTCCTTCTATCCAAACTAATATGCTCTCAAATTTCCAATGTGAGGACTGTGTGTTCTCCAAAATCACCAAATCATCTTTCAAGAATTCTTCAAATCCCTCTTCAAAACCTTTCAAACAACTTCTTCCAGATTTAATTGGTCCTATTTCTGTATCTGCAAGAAACAATATGAGTTACATACTGTCCGTTATAGATAATCATTTGGGGTATATCTCTGCCATCCCTCTTCAGTATAAATCAGAGGCGTTCCAACAAATCAAAACAATTCTCAACCACAAAAAACAAAAACAAAACAGATACCCTGCGATGATTTGCACTGATTGCGGTGGCAAATTCACCTTGTCCAAACTCAAGGACTTCTTCAAGAACAACTCTATCCAGCATCTTATCTCTGAACCGTACCATCACAAACATAATGGAAAACTTGAAAGAGCTAACAGAACTATTACTGAATCCATTTGTGCTACTCTTCAAAGCTCTAAGCTTCCTCTTAATCTTTGGGAAGAAGTTTCTAAGTTAGCTTGTCTTGCCTTAAACCAAATTCCTAAATCTCCCAACTTCCCTTCTCCGTATCAGATCTTTTCTGGGAAATCACTCCCTACCAATTATTTTTACCCAATAGGGTCTAAGGTTGTATATCTTGATTAAAAATCCAATTGCGGCGAAAATGTCAAAGATCAAGGACTCCCTGGTACCCTTGTGGGCTACAACTCCAATTTTCTTTCTTATCGTATTTTAAAACCTGACAACTCCATTATCTCATCCAAAAACATTAAAATTATCAAAAAAAACAATCTTTTGCAGTATCCCTCTATTTCAAACCCTACTGAAGACTCACAGGATCTCAAAATTGATTACAACCCGCCTATTCTCTCTAATGAACATTCTCTTATCATTTGTTCAGTCAATGATTACTCCACCAATTCACCAACTGAAGACCAACTATCTCCTTCCACTCCTACTCCTGATTTTCCTGAAACTCTGTCAGTTAACTCAGAATCTGACTTTTCTGAAGAGCTCATGCAACAACTTGTACCTGGATATACTCTTTGAGACAGATCAACTTTAAACCCACCTCAACAATATGGGTATCATCATTATTAAGTTCCCAAATCCTACAAACAGGCAAAAAGATGCTCCAACTCTCTCAAGTGGGACAACTCCATGGATATTGAGCTCAATGGTATCAAATCTCTGGAATTATGGGAGGATTATGATGGTCCAGAACCAGAAAATCTGCTCAATACTACTTGGTTATATTTTTTGAAGGATAACTGCCACGGAGATCCACTTGTCTACAAAAGTTGACTTTGTGTTCAAGGGTTCAATCAAATTTATGGATTGGACTATCAAGATACATTTTCTCCCACCGGAAAAGCCGCCTCTCTACGTATTTCCCTTTTGTTTGGGCTTTTTTATTCTCTTCCTATTACTCAATTTGATTTTAAAAGTGCTATTCTCCACGCACCCTTAACCAATAAAGTAATCATAAAAAGACCCAAAGGCTCAAAAATAAAATTGGAATCGTTGAGCTGAGGAAAAGCAGAGAGATCGCAGAAAGTAGAAGGATCATATATTTCATAAGTGAAAAAGAAAAGAATATGAAAGATAAGAAAGAAAAAAAAAGAGAACATGACTTACCTGAGGAAAAGCAGAGAGATTGCGGAAAGTAGAAGGATGAGGAAAGAGATCCTTCTAGTAGGTGCGAGCTCTGTCCTCCGGTATATACTAGTAATAGAGATTTCACGGACAATGTGACATGTCAAGATTAAATTGAATATTGAATAGACAGTTGAGGAAGCGCGCCTGTTGGTGATTGAGAAGGGATTTGTTACAGAAACTTGTAAGATAAAGTGGATAAATGAAAGATGAAAAGAAAAGAAGGAAAAAGGACAAAACAGGAAATGAAATAAGAGGATTTGATAAGAAAGGAAGTGAGAAAGAAATATATGATTAAACATGGAGGCAGTGATACTCCAACACCCCCCCTTGCTAATCACAACCACTGAGAACAAACATTTCTTTGTGAGATTGCAGGAGAATTTGGTTCAGAGGTTTGGTTAGGATATCCGCAACCATATTTTTGGTACAAACATGATGAATGGTAAAGACCTTCTTTGACACACATTCTTGGATGAAGTGATGGCGGGTATCAATGTGCTTTGTCCAGGAATGATGCTCAGGATTCTTGGCCAGAGATTCAGCGCCTTTGTTGTCGACGTAAATTGGAACCGGGGATGAATTGCGTAGACAAAGTTCAGAGAGGACATTACAAAGCCACAGGCCTTCCTTGCATGAGTCAGAGAGTGCTTTGTATTCCGCCTTGGAGCTTGAAAGAGAAACTGTGGGTTGCTTTTTTGATCTCCAGGAGATAGCACCACGACCTAGACGGAAAGTGTATCCAGAGATGGAGCGACGATTGTCCCTGTCTTCAGCCCAGTCCGAATTGGAATATCTTGAGAGTGTCAGCAAAGGGCCTCCCAGAGTTAGGCGTAGGTTTTTTGTTGAGTCGAGTTATCAAAGAACACAAAGAGCACTAAGCCAATGATGGACAGAAGGGTCCTGCAGGAATTGGGAAAGCTTGTTGATGGCAAACGATATATCGGGCCTTGCGCATTGAGATACCCAAAGAAGAGACCCGATCAGCTGATTATATTGCAGAGGAGACAGTGGGTCAGCGGGAGCTTGTTTCCAGAGATGTTTGAAAGTTGTGCCGGTGGGGGAAAGAGTAGGAGTGAATTTGGAGGGAAGGAAATTGGAGGAGATAGAAGAAATATAGTGAGACTGGTGTATCAAAATAGTTTTATCAGAGAGGTTTTGATGAATGGAGATTGAGAGAAACAAATTAAGGTCTTTGTCGGAGCCGAGTTCAAAACGTTTTCCAATTGCTGTGGTGAAAGAGGAAACAAAATCAGAAGATCTGAAAATGGAAAGATTGTCAACATGCACGGTCAGAGCACCCCCCAGAGTACCTTTTGACAACTTGAAATATAGCAAAGGGTTGTAGGCAGAGCAAGAAAGACCTAGCGAGATGAGAGCCGCGTTTAGCTCAATGTTCCATTAACGCCGGAATTGTTTCAGCCTGTAGATTGCCCCTGAGACCTTGCACACCCAGTCCGGGTGGATTGGATCTTCAAAACCTGGAGGCTGGGACATGTAGACCTGTTCATCTAGATGCCCATTAAGGAAGGCAGTTTTGAAATCTAGTTGCCGGCCTAACCAGTCTTTTGTTCCCAGCAAACTGAGGAGGAACCGTAGAGTTTCTAAACGCAGCATTGGAGCAAAAACTTTGGAAAAATCCAAGCCATGAACTTGGGTGAACCCCACGGCAACCAGACAAGCTTTCAGTTTAAGGATTGTGCCGTTGGGTCGAGGTTTGACCTTGAACACCCATTTCAAGCAGATTAATTTTTGTCCTTTAGCGGGGACAAGTGTCCATGTCTTCATTCCACAAAGCGACAACAATTCTTTGTGTGCAGAAGCTATCCATTGATTTCGGTGCAGGGATTTGAGTAGTTGTTTCCATGTTGTGGGCGCTTGAATATTTTCCTTGACGGAGGCAGAGCGCGAGTAATTACCAAAAGGTGACGGCGGTTGTCTTGATCTTGAGGAATGACAAGGGATGAGCGGTGGAGATGGAGATTTGGACGGAGCAAGAGGAGGAGGAGAAGAAAGGGGCGGAGAAGAGGGAAAAGAAAGAGAGGAAAGGGGAGAGAGAGGGGCGGGTGAGATGGACAACGGGGGGAAAGTGTCAGAATCATTGGAGAAAATGGGGCTGGTATAACGCGGAATGAGTCAAGACGGAGGAGTTGGAGAAACTGGAGGATCAATGGAATCTACAGTTTGAGGAACAATGGGAGTGGTAGAGGGAGAGGGAGAAAGGGGAGAATGGTTGGCAGGAGGTGAAAGAGAAAGAGAAGATGGGGAAGAAGGGTGGGGAAAGGAGGATGTAGGTGGAGAAGCAATCAGCCAGGGTAGAAAAGTGGAGACAGAGGACTGGTTGATACTTGCTTCTTTGGAGGGTCAACCATACGGAAAGACAGTATCGTCAAAGATGCAGTCCCTCAACTTGATTACTTTTTTGGTGGAAAATTCAAGGAGTCGGTAGCCGTTACCTTGATAGATGTAGGACAGGAGGATAGTGGATTGCCCTTTTGGAGAGAGTTTAGTCCTGTCAGCTTCTGGGACCTTGTACCACGTCATACAGCCAAATGGATGAAGATAAGAGAGAGGGATGTTGGGAGTGTTGAGAATTGAGTTTGGAGAGGTAAACCCTTGAGGGGTTTTACATGGATAGGAGTTGAAAGCAAAGTGGGAGTGTCGAAGCGCGTTGGCCCAGAAAGATTGAGGTAGGTTGGAAGAGGAGAGAGAGCATCAGATTAAGTTTAGGATAGTCCGGTTTGAGCGTTTGGCAACACCGTTGAGTTGTGGAGAATGCAGAGGTCCTGGTTCATGTAGAATTCTTTTTTGAGTCAAGAAGGAAGTTAGTTGTCCGTTAACGTATTCTCCTCCGTTGTCTGTCCAAAACAATTTGATTGGGTGGTGAAACTGGGTTTTGAAAAAGGATATAAATGATTTAATTGATTCAAAGGTGTCATATTTTTGGCGTAGGGGGAATGCAAATAGGGCTTTTGAGCAGTCTTCGATGAAAGTGATAAAGTTATTGAAACCTTCTCTGGAAGTTGTATCAAAACTGCATAGATCAGAGTGAATGATTTCACCTGGGTTGTTTGACCTATAGCTCAGGCAAGAGTGAAATGGTGTCCTTGTCATTTTTGATTGTATACATGTAGGGCATTGTTGGACTTTGGAATCGTTATTGATGTGGGGTTGGATATTGTTCAATTTTAGCATTTTTCGTAATGACTTCAGATTTAAATGAAAGAATCTGCTATGGTAGCCGAAAAGACTATTGTCAGATACATGTGAAATTGCAGAGAGAACCAATTCCGTGCAGCTTACGTTCTTCTGCGGAAGATAGTAAAGATTTCCTTTTTGATATCCGCTGGAAACAGGTACTGTGTTTATGTTTGACGTTGATTTATTAAATATTTTGCAGGTGTTTGAGGAGAACGTTACTAAAAATCCTGTGTCGCACAAACTAGATATAGACAATAACAGTTTGTGCAGGTTTGGAACTACCAAGGAGAAAAAGTGGCCGAACGGAAGTGATAGGACACCCTCTTTGTTTGCGGTGATGGATGATCCGTCCGCTAGTTGAATTGAAGTTGAATTAGATTTTGTGTCTCTTACTTGCCATTCTTTGGGAGTCATTGATAGGGAACATCCTGAATCAAGGTTGAAGTCAAGACTGGTGGTAGGATTTGATTTGGTAAAACAGCAAGATGCGCAACCAGCATGAACAATAACCCCCAAGTTGGAAAAATCATTGTCGTCATCGCTTTCTTTGCATTTTTCTTTTGCCTTAGTCACATTTGCTTTAGTTTACCTAGAATTTGATGGTTGATTCTTTTGAGGTCTTCTGTTTTGTTTAGAATATTCCAGGGCTTCAAGGAATTTGGGGCATCTTGCAAAAGAATGCCCTTCAATCTTGCAGTTGGTACAGTAGTAGGTTCTTGAATTTGAAAAGTTTTGTGTTTCCAAATCTTGTTGGGGATAAGTTTTTTTATTGATTGTCAAAGTCTTGGCCAATTTTAAGATATGGTTGTCTTTCTATCTTGTTTGTCTACGTAGGTATTCTTGTTTTAATGCGTTTATTAGCTTTGATGAGGGTACCAATTCATGATTCATCATGCTTGAAACGCAGCCTAACCAGTCGTTGGGAAGTGATAGAAGAATGGCGGTTTATTGTAAGTTGTCCGCTGTGAGTGGGTTTTTGGGTGTAATTAGTGAAGACAATTTTTCTCCATAAGAGACGATTTCTTCAAGATGAGCGGTCATTTCTTTGTCATTCAGCCTGGTGAGGAGAAGTTTACAAAGCCAATACATGCAACCTCCCAAGGGGTTGTCCTGATGGGCTTCTTGGAGCGCTTTCCACATTCCGATTGCGCTTTCTTTGTGTTTTCTTATATACTGGAAATTAGATGGACCAATTGACCTAGATATGACGAAACATAGTGCCAGATTGTCCCTTGACCAGGTTCCTGTGTTCAGGTTCGTCTTGGAAGAGTAATTTGTGAGAAGGTAACCAACGCCGGAAGCTTGGAAGTGTATTCTTAAGATCATCGCCCAATTGAGATAATTTGAATCCAATCCAGGAGAGTTCAAAGGGATAATTGACGGAGTCTTGAGCACTGGATGAGAATTTTGATCGTCCATGGTTCTGATTACGACAAAGATGATTTGCTGGATCCTTCTGAAACGTAAGATTAAAAAAGGTTTTACGTAATTATAAATTTTTTTGTAGTTGATAGCTCTGGGCTCATAACCTGTTGAGCTGAGGAAAAGCAGAGAGATTGCGTAAAGTAGAAGGATCATATATTTCATAAGTGAAAAAGAAAAGAATATGAACGATAAGAAAGAAAACAAAAGACAACATGACTTACCTGAGGAAAAGCAGAGAGATTGCGGAAATTAGAAGGATGAGGAAAGAGATCCTTCTACTAGGCGCGAGCTCTGTCCTCAGGTATATACTATTAATAGAGATTTCACGGACAATGTGACATTTCAAGATTAAATTGAATATTGAATAGAAAGTTGAGGAAGTGCGCCTGTTGGTGATTGAGAAGGGATTTGTTACAGAAACTTGTAAGATAAAGTGGATAAATGAAAGATGAAAAGAAAAGAAGGAAAAAGGACAAAATAGGAAATGAAATAAGAGGATTTGATAAGAAAGGAAGTGAGAAAGAAATAGATGATTAAACATGAAGGCAGTGATACTCCAACAGAAATTTCTTATCCTTTGAAAATCTCTTTACGGTTTAAAGCAAGCTCCGGCCAATTGGTTCAACACCCTCACTTCATGGATCCGCAAACAAGGATTCCACAAATCCATATCTGATCCCTGCTTATACATCCATTCTAGCTCCAATTCCGTTCTTTTCTTTCATGTAGATGATCTTATCCTTGTTGGAATTGGCAATAACTTTCAGCACAAATTCTTAAAACAATTTCCTAAGTCAAGTCACCACAATCCCAACACTATTCTTGGAATGAAATACAAACAACACAATAATAAAATTTTTCTCTCACAACCTAAACACATTGAAAACGCTTTTGAATAACTGAAAATGATAGATTGGAAGCCCTTTTATGTTCCCTTAACCGCCAATGTCAATTTGACTCCGGCCTCCAATGAAGAACATGAAGAATTTAAAGCCCTAAACATCAAATACAGATCTGCCGTCTTTCTAATTAACTATATTGCTTGCCTAACCCGTGCGGACCTTATTTTTTCAGTTTCTAGTCTTGCTAGATTCTGCAAGAAACCTGGGATTTGTCACTGGAGAGAGTTCAAACAATGCGTGAAATATCTTAAAGCAACAAAAGATTTGAAACTTACGCTGCAAGTACACAATTCAAAAACTCAGATCCAATGTGCCAGCAATGCAACCTGGAGTGACAATACAGAAACTAGACGTTCTCAATCTGGGCATCTTTCTCTCCTTTTTAATTCACTCATCTCTTGGAGCAGCTAAAGACTGCAAAACTTCACACATTTGACGACAGAAGCAGAACTCAATGCACTAGTCAATTCCTTTCTTGAAGCCATATGGATGAGAGGTCTTGTGGCTGAACTCTGGAAGAAAGAAATAGAAAAAAGTTGTCACTTTATTGATAACAAAGGTCTTGATTACAAGCTAAAAAAGTTTGCATGCAACTCCAAAACTTGTCACATTGACATCAAAACAAAAGCGCTTTGTGAAGAACTCAAACTGGGAAATCTTTCCATTGACTTAATAACAGCTCCTGAAATAAGGCCCTATCTCTTCCCTCTCTTTCCTTACTTCTTAAATTAATCAATCCTTCTTTTAATTGTTCAATATTACCAGTCACTGGGGGTGTGAAATAATTTACACAATTCCGCGCACTCATCTGCACTCTGCTTGACTGTCACAATTTTCCATTACATTTCACTCCTATCTCATCTTTTTCTTTCTTTTTCCTAAGTCTATCTTGGGGAGTGAGAAGAGGACGGACGGTCCTCAAATAACAAAAATATTATCCAATCAACCTCTTTCAATATAACAATTTATCAACTCACCATCAAACTATCAACTACCAACCCCAATCATTCTCACTTTGACAACTCTTAACTTCAACTTTTACTTATCAAATCTTTTCTTTATCTTATCTTTTTTTCTTTTCTCTCCTTTTCTTATCTTTTTCTCAAACATCTTTATCCGTCAAACCAAATGTCAATTCTTCCATATCTAGTTCATCAATAACCTGACTTGCAAGACTGTTACCCATCACCGTTGTGTCTATACTCTTGAATCTAATCTTTGACGTCTCCTTCTTCTAAAAGAACCTCTCTATCTTTTTCTCAACTTTCTTTCCTTTATGCCATCAAAAATCTCCAACTTATTAATTGTCAAATGTCAAGTCTAAACCTGTTGTCAGATGTTGGTTTTCTTTATTGATCTCTTTGTCTTCAAAATTTCTTTCTTTGATTTCCAACTGATATCAATAATGGCATAGCCCTCTTTGTTCTTAGACCATTTATTTTATTTCAGTAATTCAACAAGATCAAGAGGGTTATTACTGATGGAGGGGGTGAGTTTGTGAATAAAGAGTTTGAGAAACTATTGAATGATTATGGTATCAGTCATATAGTCACTACTGCTAGTACTCCACAAAACAATGGAATATTTGAGAGGATGAATAGGACTTTATTGGAAAAATTCAGAACTATTATGGCTCAATCTGGTCTACCAAAGTTTTTATGGGCTGAGTTATTGTGCACAGTGTGTCTGTTGCACAATGTTGTAAGTATTAATTGGAAAAGTCCAAATTATCTGTTTTGGAAGTTGTACCCCCAAAAAATCACACCTAAGAGAAATTGGTTGCTTAGTGTATTATAGTTTCCACCATAATGAAACGGTTGTAAAGTTAAATCCTAGAGCCAGAACAGGGGCACTTGAAGGCTATGATTTAATGATTAAGTCATACAGGATTGATTGTCCAGGGACAAGAAAGGTTATCTGTAGTAGGGATGTAAAATTTGAAGAAAGTACCTTTCCACTCAAAAGGACTGAAGATAGTGCTGTTCAGGAATCACAGAAGGAAATAGCATTGGAGCCTATTTCAACAGCAGGTGCTGTAGAGAAGATCATTAGTGATGATTTTGAGATGGCAGATGTTCCACAGGAGGGTTCAGTACCCGCTTCAGGGGCGTCTGTTGAATCAGAACCTGATGAGCCTCCACCTCCAGTTAGAAGGAGTGGAAAGACAAGGATAACTGTTGATAGGTATGGGGAATCAAAGTCCCATTATGCTTCTGCAGAATATGAAGAAGATACCTTTTGGGAAAAATGTATGCTTAATTAGATTCTACAGTCAAGTTCAGAGATGGGTAATAGGGTTAACCCAAATAGCTTTGGCCAAGCCATGAGTTCTGTTGAAAGAGCCAATTGGAAGACAGCTATTTTTGAGGAATTTAATTCTCTGGAAAAGAATAGTGTTTCTGAAGTGCTTAAGCAAGATTTAGTTCCAAAAGGAAAGACCATTTTTGGGTCTTGGTTAGTTTTGAATAAGAAGTTTGATACTAATGGATTTTTGAAGAGGTTCAAAGCTAAATGCGTTGCACAAGGCTTCAAGAAGAAAGAGGGTAGTGATTACCAAGAGAATTTTTTGCAAACTGGAAGGCTGTCCACCTTCAGGTACATCAGTGCTTTAGCAGTGGAGGTGGGTGAATAAATCAGACAGGGTGATTTTGTGACTGCAAACTTGAATGAAAAACTTGGATAAAAGGAGACTGTTTATTTGTCAATTACTGATGGTTTCAAGGAATGGCTAGTGGATACCAAGCAAGAAACTATGAAGAAAATATGTTTGACAGGTTTCCTTGCAGCAGATAAAGGGGAATATGTCCTCAAGCTGTGTAGATCCCTGTATGGATTGAAGCAAGCAGCTAGGTCATGGTATAACACCATGAGTAAGAAAATGATAGAGATGGGTTTCAGGACAAGTGAGGCAAACCCTTGTCTCTTTGTGAGAGAGGATGCAATTTTTTTTATATGGTTTGATGAAATTATCATTATTTGGAATGGTAAAGAGAGAGTCATTGAGGGACTCAAAAAGGAGTTCAAGATAAAATATCTTGGCCTGGCAAAACAGGTGCTGGGAATGAATGTTAGTAAGAGCAATAATGGGATCAATTTGGATCAAAACCATCATGTTTCAGCCCTACTTAAGCAGTATGGCTTAGAGGATGCAAAGTAGTTTGGTACTCCAATGCAGTCTAACACTTGGTTATAAAAGTCTGCAGATGAAGAGAATCTGGAGTTTCTCCAATCTGGGAACAATTATAGGTCAGCTATTGGATCACTGAATTATTTGGGGCAGTGTACAAGGACAGATATTGCTTTTGCATATGGCATCTTGTCAAAACACTTAGAGCAACCAAGCATGAGGCATTTGTCAGTGTTTAAGAGAGTTATGAGGTTTCTTAAAGGAACAAGCAGTCTTGGACTGCAGTTTTCAAAGTCAGAAAACTTTGATTTGGTTGGTTATTCTGATTCAAGTTGGGCAGATGGTGACACTAGGGAATCAACAAGTGGTTTGGTATTCTTTTTAGGAAAGAATCTAGTGTCATGGATGTCTAAGGAGGTGTCAGAAATAATTCTTTCATCAACAGAAGCAGAGTACAGAGCGTACCTGTCAGCTTTGCAGGAGGCAAAGTGGTTGAGAAAGGTCTTAGAGAATACTCATAAACCACAAGGGTTTGCGTTTTTGTATTCTGATAATCAGAGTGCCATTGAATTGGCATAAAACCAAGGGTTCAATTCAAGAAAAAAACATATTGATGTTCATTATAACTATATATGTGATGCAGTGAACTTCAGAGAGATAGTTTTATGGTACATGCAGAAGGGAGAAATGATTGCGGGTATCTTAACTAAGGCATTAGAAAAGAACAAAAATCAAGGTTTGTGTCTTTTATGCGCATGGCATCCTTTTTGGATTAAGGGGTGTGTTAAAATATTAAAATATGGATGCACTCAGGTAATATGCATATTAGTGTGTAATCAAAATGGGATGCAAAAATGTGCCTCTATGTTCCATTACACATCACATGGGCAACGTGGACCTATGGGGATGTTATTGGTTTTGGAAATTTGGATTCCAAAACACATTTTCCAGGTCTTTTGGGACACGGGCCTTAACGGGCCCGCCAGGGTGGATGGGCCACCTTAGCCAAATGGGTTTATTTGGGTATAACTGGGCCCAAGGTTCACTTTGGACACACTTGGCCAGATGGGCTGGCCCGCCAAAGTGTTCTTTTGGGGGTCTTTTATTGGAGTAATCATCCTCAAGACTGTCAGCTTGCTACTATGTACTAGAGCAACCAGTCAATAGCAACAAAAAACTACGAAAAAATAAGAATATCTCAATTAACAAAATAAGGAGTGAGAAATCCATAAATATTATTACAGAAATGGATTCCTCACCCATGATAAGGTAGGGTCACTCACTGACCCCACCCTTGAATTCCAAGTCCTGACATTTTTAAAATAATTAAAAAGAAAAGTACTAAAAATTATGAAACCAGTATGGCACTTTTTGGCCATTCTAATATTTCACACGTGTTGTCACGTATAGGGTTTACACCTAAAATTCACCTAGAATTGAGGTGTTGTGTATATTTTAGGAGTTACACGCGGAAATGTGTTATGTCACAATTCCCGCGCGCAGCCCCGCATTATTACATATCCCTAATTACTAGTAGTAGCAGATTCCCAGGTAATAGAGACCCCCGCGCAGCTGATTCTGCTACGCACGCAGCGGATCCTACCCCGCGCCCATCTGTACTAACTGATCCCCACGTCTGGATCCGTTGTGACTAATCTGACAACCAGGTACCGCTCAGAAGAGCTACAACCTAGTTAGAGTTGCCTAGTATATGTAATAAAAAACTGACATATGCATTACTAATGATCTAAAAAGATCAAAACTTAAATAAAATTAATGAAAATTGAGTTTAAAAATTTTTTTAATAATAAATCAAAGATCAAGGATTACAACATAAATCACTGACCCTGATCTTTGAAGACCACAAAACACTACAAGGAGTGTTCATAAAAATTATTAAAAATTATCTACCTGATCAGCAGATAATAGAAAATCAGTAAAGATTCACATTTTCCCGCTTCAAATCAATATCAATAGTACAAATGAAGGATAAGTAAAGAATGATCAAATTTATGCCATAAAAGATTAACAGATCCTGTGGCTAAAATAGTACAGAAATCCAGCAGATCTAAGGAAAGCTGATTGACAGCACCAAGTGGAAGTGCCAATTTCTCCCTGACTGGCTTGCCAGCCTCAGCCCACGAGCAGAACCCTTTCTACGTTCCCTGAGAAGATCAAAATCACCCAAAAAAGGTATTTATACAAACCTCTTTGGATCCAATCAGCTAATCAGTTACCAGGAATTATTTATTATCAATCAGAAACCGTGTTATTGTTGATCAAGTGCTTATATGAAGATAAGCAAGTGATTTATGACTTAGTCTGTAGTAGTATTATTTATACTTATTAACCAATCAACCGAAGTTTATTCAAGCAATCTACCCCATCTGCTCTGAAACCCTTCCAATTATTCCAGGATTCTCGTGGTAAAGTGCTCAGAGTGAGTGTTACCCTTCCTGTCTTGCCCATTTGTGCTGTTATGCCCGGCCATTAGTGGAATAAGTCCTTTCTAAGGCACCCATCTTTATACCAAGGTTCTTAAAATGCCTAAGGAGGCCACTTGAAGAGAGGTTGCTAGTCTGTAAAGATCCCCAGTAGTATAATACTGTGGCCCCTCTTTTATATTATATTGAAAACCATTTATTAACAAAACAATTAAACCTTGCAACTGCTCTTATTATTGTCACACTTTGCACTTAAGGATTATTGTCTTCACCACTTTGACATGTCCTCTCCTCAGTACCATCTACCTCAGTCTAAAAGGGTGACAAAAATAAAAGAACAACATCAATGGTGCAATCCGCTATTTCCTCTGGCTTGTGCTGACCTTCCAATCTCGGCGACCAACTCAGTATATACTTGCAAACTTTGCAGTTAACTCCATACCAGTTGACCATCCATCATGAGATCCAATCTCCTTTCCTGGCCAATCAACAGCCTCAGACTTCCATCTTTGGTCATGCATTGTTTGTTAGTTTGCATCTACATCTAACCAAGCCATGACTACTGTATAGTTTGCAATTGGACTAGCCCCTACCCTTCATACACTATTACCTCTCATTTGCATTACCTTCAAACGTCACTTGCTCTTATCCCAATTCGTCATGCAATTGTACGCTCAGAGTCTATTGTCTCGCACTTATGCTAAGACCTTGGATCTATACCACTGCTTCATTTCCTATTCCGTTCCTGTCATTCATTGCCTCACCCCTTCACCTGTAGTTAGCTCATCACCAGGTTGTATCTAGTCACTTTGGATTACCTTATAAGGGCTATCCCCTTGCCTGATGATTGTCTCCTCAGTTAGTTAATTTCATACGTTCTTGCATTTTGCTGCAACCTAGTTATTACATCAGACTCAGGTTGAGTTTCCTTCTTTGGAACAATTTCCATTCATCTCGCGGTTTGTTGAGTGGCATCACCAAGTTTGCACTTTGCAACTGGTTCTTTCTATTTGCACTTGCCCTCGCACTTGGTATTCCTTTGCGCTCACGATCATCTAAGAATTGCCCTATAGTACGTGGGGTGGTTGTGTGACAGTAAATTAACTAATTCAACTCATCTATTGTAGTCTGCCAACCTATAGTAGACTTCTTCTTTCTCAATGTCACGTACTCGCTCAACCGGGAATGCTTCCCTTGCCCCTTACAATGATGAGATTCATCAGGTAGGTAAAACAAGCGCTCCTTGGGCCCAACAACCCTTAGATCCAGTTCCTCCTTCCAAATCACCACCTGTTGAACCTCTAGATGATCCTTGGGCTCCTCCATGGGATGCTCCGACGGACCCTCTTTCAGAATTCGCAGACTCCAACCATTCTTCCAATGAAACCTTGACTTGTGGTAGACCAGGGGTTCGCACTACCGCTCTCGAGCCCAATGCTCCAACCCTGCTTTCAAATTGATCCAGGCCCTCACTCATGGTGCCCAGCGATCTACTCCAAGCACTCCTAGTTTTCGCACTCCGGGCATGAAACAACCTGATCACTTTACAGGAGAACATCCTCATAAGCTTAGATCCTACCTACAGTCTTGTAAAATCATCTTTTCAAACAACTCCAACAATTTCCCTTCCAATAGACATAAAGTTATGTATGCTTCTTCCTTCTTAGGAGGTAGAGCCTGGCAGTGGTTCAAACCGTACCTTGAACTTTTATCCAACAACAGTCCCACTTGTATTCTCAACAACTGGGACAAGTTCAAGCAACAATTGTTCACCCTGTTTGGCAATCCCAATGAAGTTCAAAAAACCAAATACAAACCTAATAGTTTAGTTATGAAGGAGGATAGTAGAGCCTCCGTTTATATTTCTCATTTTTGAACCTTGCAGTCTTGCATCCAGTGGAACAAGGCCGCTCTTCTATTCCATTTCCAAAAGGGTTTACCGGCACGCTTAATCAAACAGCTCGCAGTTGGGGGTCATAAGACAACCTCGCTTCAGCAGCTAATCAATTGAGTGATTGAGCTTGATAATGGCTATCATGACAAGAATTGCTCTTGGCGAAACGACCATGGATCATCCACCTTGGCTCCGAAGGTGGAAGACTCCTCAAAGCAAAACAAGAGGAACCCAAAAATATCCAAACCAACCCCAACTTCAAACTCCAACTTGAAAGGGAAAGCTGTCGCCAAAACTCCGAAGTTCCTGGACAAGGAAACCGGGATGCTTCGAAGTGAGGAACAACTGCAAAGGGAAAAGAACAGGCTGTGTATGTATTGTGGAGGAAAACATGATGTCAACAGCTGTGCGAAGCGATTAGCGAGTGAAGTGGCTAAGCATTCAAAAAATTAGCTTGTAGTTTTTCTGATACTTGCAAGGAAAACTACACATTATCTAAATCACCGCGAGTAAATCTTTGCACTTGTGAGTCACTAGGTGCTCTGAGTTTGAGATTTATCCTATTCCATTCCGACAACACTCCTTATCAATTATTACTTGATTCCGGAGCTAATGTTTCCTTCATCAGTGAATCTTTTGCCACTTCAAAGAATCTTACGCGTTCCAAGATAGATAAATTTCCCATCTATCTAGTAAGTAGTGCGACTGAACCGTCTTATTGGGTTTCCCAAAAGGCAAAATGGACCTTTGCATTTTCCAATTTCCCCAGCTTTGAATTGAATTTATTTGTCTTGGCTATACCCGGAATGGATGATACCATTCTAGGCCATGATTTCCTAGTTTACTGGAATCCGGATGTGAATTGGCAAGAAGGAGTAATTAACCTTCAAACCTCGCAACCCCACAACGCTAAACTTTCCGTCAATCATGAATTAAACAGCCTACCTGACACTGTCATTGAGTTGGATGACACTTTTCCGGCAGGAGATTTGCAATATCCTGACCTTCATTCTCAAATCCCCTCTTCAGATTTAGGCTCTTCCCTTCACGTAGCACCTCCTCAACCTGCTACAGATTACCTTGAACAAATTCAATCCCTTCAATCGCAACTTCAAACCAACCTCAAAGAAGCAAATCAGCGCTATAAGGAGCAAGCAGACCGATTTTGCACTTTGGCTCCAACCTTTGCAGTAGGAGATCAAGTATGGCTTGATGCTTGCAACATTTGCAGTACTTGCCCAACTCGCAAACTCTCCAAAAGAAAGCTTGGCCCCTTTAAAGTAGAATCAGTCATCTCCCCTAACGCCTTTAAACTTACTTTACCTGCAAAATGGCAAGGTATCCACCCGGTCTTTCATGTGTCTCTCCTAGAGCCAGCTCAAGTCCTATACCCGGGCAAGACTCATCCCCCTCCTGAACCGGTCACTGTCCTCAATCATCAAGAGTGGGAAGTAAGCCGTATTCTGGATTCCAGGTTACCCAAAGGAAAACTTCAATACCTCGTTGAATGGTCTGGCTTCCAGTCCAACAAAGATTGCACCTTGTGGGAACCAGCCCATCACCTTCGCAATTCACCCAATCTGATTCAAGAATTCCATGCAAGCTACCCTTGCAAACCTTGGCAATCATGATTCTATTCCATTCCATTCCATTCCATTCCACTCCACATTTCATCCCATCCAATCCCATTTCATTCCATTCTACATTTATCTTACTTAATCACATTCCATCCCATATTCCATCCCATTAAAACTTATCTTATTTCACCATCATTTCATCATTTAAAACCCTCTATCTCACTTTGTTATTCTTTTCTCATTTTCCCTTCATTTCCACTTAATATTAACAAAAATAATAATAATAATAATAATTCTATTTTTTTTTTAAAAAAAAAAATATACAGTATACATTAAATTACAAAGTTTCTTTTATCTCTTTTTCTGCATCCTCCCAATTTTCAGTCAATTCCGCAACCATGGACCAAAAGGTATCCAGGTCTTCATCATTAATCAATGCGGACATTCTTTGAAGTACCAGCACCTCCGTTACAATGTACCTCTTGAAGATTTCCTTGCACCTTGCAACCCAAGCTTGCTTCGGTCAGGCATTCCATCCACCTTCCTCCAAGAGCTCTTCATACGCTCTCTTCCTTTTGCCACCCAACGTACCTTCTCCAATATCTTCCGTCAAGCGCCTCGCATCCGTTTTGACCGGAAAAACAATTCGCACCGGATCCGCTTTGCCTCGGCCCTCCATTCCTTCCGTCCCAGTCAAGTCCTCCCTTCCATCTCCTTCATTTCCTTCTTCCAATTCACCCGCTTCATCTTTGTTCTCTCCACTTCCGTTTCCTCCATTTCCCTCTGCTCATTCCGCTGTGTTTTCTTCCTCCCTTGCTTCCTTGGTGATAACTCCTACTGGTTCTGCACTGGATACCTTGCCTTTCACCTCGGCATTCATCTGGGTCCCCGGGTTTTCAGTAAATGGTCCCCAGTAAGGTGGTGGTGGTGGTGGTGTATTAGCAGTATATCTTCAAAAACGAGGCAACACTAGAAAACAAGCAAATAATTAGTTACTATTTCAAGTTCATTAGTTATTCCTGATTAATTACTCACCAGGAACTTGCGTCCCCAAGTATTTGATCTCCGGCAATGGTGGTATTTCATAATTGACCCTTGGCGCGGACCTACGACTTTGCATCTCCCTCAATGATTCCAAAGGACCCTTGACTGTCGACTTGACATTTATAGGGAAATTACACGCCACCTTGCGAAGTCGACATTGCTTGCATTTGCCTTGAAGACCTCGGACGGCAGTACTGGGAATACAACGCTTGTTGCGGCAAATACAGTTTTTGCAACGGCGGGATGACGATGACGACATTTTTACCAAATTTATAAAAAATTTATTGGGTAATGAATTGAGTAAAGTATAGGGTATACAGTGAATTAAACGACTTGAGATCAATGGAAAAATTTACCTGAACTCTTGCAGGAGCTCGCTTCTTTATACCCGGGCAACTGTCACGCTTTGCACTTAAGGATTATTGTCTTCACCACTTTGACATGTCCTCTC
This sequence comes from Puccinia polysora, assembly GCA_025617555.3. Taxonomy (NCBI): domain Eukaryota; kingdom Fungi; phylum Basidiomycota; class Pucciniomycetes; order Pucciniales; family Pucciniaceae; genus Puccinia; species Puccinia polysora. The sequence continues at coordinate 6,416,372 of CM062637.1, read as the reverse complement.
CTCAGTACCATCTACCTCAGTCTAAAAGTGTGACACAAATAAAAGCACAACATCAATGGTGCAATCCGCTATTTCCTCTGGCTTGCGCTGACCTTCAAATCTTGGCGACCAACTCAGTATATACTTGCGAACTTCGCAGTTAACTCCATACCGGTCAACCATCCATCATGAGATCCAATCTCCTTTCCTGGCCAATCAACAGCCTCGGACTTCCATCTTTGGTCATGCATTTTTTGTTAGTTCGCATCTACATCTAACCAAGCCATCACTACTGTATAGTTTGCAATTGGACTAGCCCCTACCCTGCATACACTATTACCTCTCATTTGCATTACCTTCAAACGTCACTTGCTCTTATCCCAATTCGTCATGCAATTGTATGCTCAGATTATATTGTCTTGCACTTACGCTAAGACCTTGGATCTATACCACTGCTTCATTTCCTATTCCGTTCCTGTCATTCATTACCTCACCGCTTCACCTGTAGTTAGCTCATCACCAGGTTGTATCTAGTCACTTTGGATTACCTTATAAGGGCTATCCCCTTGCCTGATGATTGTCTCCTCAGTTAGTTAATTTCATACGTTCTTGCATTTTGCTGCAACCTAGTTATTACATCATACTCAGGTTGAGTTTCCTTCTTTGGAACACTTTCCATTCATCTCGCCGTTTGTTGAGTGGCATCACCAAGTTTGCACTTCGCAACTGGTTCTTTCTATTTGCACTTGCCCTCGCACTTGGTATTCCTTCGCGCTCACAATCATCTAAGAATAGCCCTATAGTAGGTGGGGTGGTCGTGTGACAATTATATCATTTATTTGAGCTTCTAAGTGTTTATTATTGGAATAATTATTATTATTATCATTCCAGCATTTTTATCACTCTCTGTAGCTAAAGGACTGCAAGTTTCCTGGTATCAGAGAGCTGACAAAGACTCTTCTCCCCATATTTCTTTCATCTTCTTATTTCTTTTCTCTTTCATTTCTATCAATATTTTCTATCATCTGTTTCAGATCCGCTGCCATCCAATGTATGCATCTCACCTCCAGAAGCGTGGCTATCATTTCAATATTCATTTTTGTTATCACCTCTACACACATGTCACCTGTTCCTGTGAAACTTGATCAGGATAAAACACCTGAGGACAGATTGCAAGTCAGAGAGAAGATTTCCTTTCTCATCCTTCTCTCTGACTTTTGAATCTAAACTTCCTCAGGTAAGTTTCCTTTCTGTTTTCTTTTACTCCTTATCATTTCTCAGTTAGAATTTGTATTTTCTATTTCATTTTCTCATTTATTTCATTTCATTTCTGAAATCAATATCATCCTTCTCTCTGACTTTTGAATCTAAACTTCCTCATTCTAAACAGGTTATGAGCCCAGAGCAACCAACTGCCAAATAGCTAAAACTACCAAATATAATAAGGATACGTCACACATCTATATTTAAGTGTGCTCAATAAGTAAACACCATGGAGGATCTATATTCCTTTCACCCTGTACTTAAAACACCATTGATTATTCCTCTTAACGCACCAGGATCAGAGTCCAACTACCTGGAATGGGCTATGATTCTCAGAATACATTTTTGCGCTTCCAGTGTTGCCCACCTCATTAACAATGAAAAAAATCAAAAATCAAAATCAAATCAAGAAACCTGGTCCAGAGACAATCTTGCTGTGTGCTCCGTAATATCACAATCAATCAACATATCAAATTTCCAATACATTCAAAAGCACAAAGAAAGTGCTCTTGGCATGTGGAATGCCTTGAAAGAAGCCCATCAAGATAATTCCTCAGGCGGAAGAATGTACTGGCTAAGGAAACTTCTTTTAACCAAGCTAAACAATAAAGATATTCCCACTCATTTAGCCAAAATTTTCTTGTATGGGAAAAAACTATCATCTCTCATTACCCCCAAGAATCCTCTTACAGCCAACAATCTTCAATCAACAGCCATACTATTATTGGTTCTCAAAAATTGGCTGGCTTGTGTTTCCAGAATGATGAATGAAGAATCAATACCATCTTCCAAGATTATCACAGCTCTCAAACAAGAGCATCTCCAAAGACAAACTAGAAACAAGGAAGTCATAGCAAACTCAATGTCTATAAGACAACCATACTCAAGAGAAATACAACCAAGAAAGAAACTCAAGCCTTACTCATCAAGTAACTGAAAAAGCTGGAAAAGTAGAATTCCCGTCTTTTAACCTGAAATCACTCTACATTCCACATCTAAGCACACCCTTTCTCTTGTTCTCCTCCCTATGAAACGCTGGATTTGATGTGATTTTTAGAAAAGACAGATGCAACATCCAATCTAGTAACCAACCATCACAAAGTAACAATAATATTGCCTCAGGATACAGAAAAGGGAACCTTTACTATCTGCCCAACAACACTGTGAGCTGGGAGGTTTCCTTCTCAACAACTCTTCAACACCCTTATGACAACAGTCTTTTTGGATATCATTGCAGACTTTCACACCTGAATCTAAAATCCCTCAAAAAGTACCTGAAGGACCAAAAGCTTTCCCCCACTCCATTCAATACATTACAAGTTCAGAAATGTGAAACCTGCATCAAATCAAAAATGACCAGGACTCCATTTCATTCTTGCCTTAGTTATAGGTCAAATAAACCTGGCAAATTAGTACATTTGGATGTGTGCACCTTTGACACCACCTCCCACAAAGAATATTTTTATTTCATCACTTTCATCAAAAACTGTTCAAAGGCCATCTTTGCTTACCCAATGCGTCATAATTCTGACTCTTTTGAATGTACAAAACTCCTCATCTCCTTTTTTGAAAACCAATATGATACTAAAATTTCCTCCCTACAAACTGACAACGGCAACAAGTACTTTAGCAGCCAAATGAAAAATTATCTATCTCAAAAAGGCATTGAATACAAAACCAGTCCACCACACTCACCCCAGCTCAAGGGAGTGGCCAAACCCTCCAATAGGACAATCAGCAACATGGTTGGCTGTGCTCTTTCTCTTTCCAATCATTCAAAGTCATTCTGGGCGGACGCTCTCTGTCATGTTCTTTTTGCTTTCAACTCTTTCCCTTGCAAGAACCCCTCTGGTTTTGTTTACCCCAACTCCATCCTAAAGGCATAAAATGTGGACCCTTCCTATCTTCATCCTTTTGGCTGTCTGAATTGGTACAAAGTCCTGGACGCCACCCAATCAAAACTTTCTGAAAAAGCAAAACCAGCTATTCTCCTCTCTTACCTGCAACACGGAAATGGATATTGTCTGATAGATCTTAAGTCAAAAGCCATCATCAAATCAAGAGATTTCCTTTTCAACAACACAACATTTCCCCATGGTTGTATGACTAAAGATGCAAGTTTCACTTTGCCATCTCCTTTCATACCCCTTGTCTGGCCTAGCCCTTCTGAATCTCCTTGTTCCCCTATTCCCTCCACCACTCCTGTTTCTCATCTGTCTGTTCCTGTCCCCTCTTCTTCTCATCCACCTGCTTCTGTTTCCCTTCCTCTTCCTCTTTCCGCTCCAACCCTTCCTCCTCCTCTTTCCTCTCCGGCTAACACTTCCTCTTTTCCTGTTTCTCAAGATCATTGTTCCCCCCCTTCCAACCGTCTCTACTGCTCTCAAAGTATTCAATCATCCAATTCTGATCTTCCCCCCCCCCTCCTTTGATTAGTCCCTCTTTCTCCCAACCTCCCTTGCCCATTCCTTCCATGTCCTCGCCTCCTCTGGTCAACACAACCTCTGATGCTATTGTTTCTCTACCAACAATTTTGGCATCTTGAAAAACATCATCTCCTCCCTGTTTTTCCTCTTGTGTCCGTTTTCCACCATCATGCTATGGAAATTTCTCGCAAAGAGCTTCAGTCAAAGATGAAATACTCTCCCCAAAGACATGGAAGCAACTTATTCAATGGCCACACTTGCATCACTGAATTTCCTCCGCTCAAGAGGAAATGAATTCTCTCATCGGCATGAAGACCTGGACCCTTGTTCCTCCACCTAACAGAAAGAAAATCATCCGCTCCAAATGGGTCTTAAAGGTAAAGATTTGTGCAGATGGCTCCATCATCAAACTAAAAGCTTGTCTTGTTGCTATGATTTTTTTACAGATCAAGGGATTGGATTTTTCTGAGGTCTTTTCCCCTACCCTTTGTCTCAAAACTCTCCAATTACTTCTAAGTCTGCTGGGCTCTAAATACTGGAAAGGTTTTCAAACCAACTTCAAGACTCCCTTTCTTAACAAAAATCTCAACAAACCTGTCTACATGTTGCAACCCCCAGGTTTTGAAGACGCTGCTCACCCAGACTGGGTGTGCAAGGTTTCTTGGGAAATCTATGGCCTTAAAAAATCCCCTAGACAATGGAAAATTGAACTCCAATCAGCCCTCACTTCCCTAGGTCTCTCCCAATCCTCATATGACCCCTCTCTCTTCTTCAAACTCAACGCTGGAACCCTTATAGGCGCACTTACCGCTCATGTTGATGATCTTGCCATTGTTGGCACCAGCACTTTTGTTGCCAAGTTTGTTGAAGACATTGGTTGATTTTTCACCATAGGTTCCAGCAACAAACTCTCCCTTTTTCTATCCCTCTCCATCTCCCCTCATCTTCCCTCCAACACCATCTCCATCTGCCAGTCACACTACATCAACTCCATGTCTGAGAAATTTCTCCTTCCTGACTGGAAGCCGGTATTATCTCCCACCACCAGCCGCTTTAAAATTCTCCGTCGCAAATTACCGGACACACCTGCGTCCCCACCTCAATACAATCAACTTATTGGCTCACTTTTATGGGTTTCTCAATGCAGCCGCCCCAAAGTCTATTTTTCAATCAACAAACTCTCTCAATTCCTACAAGAGGCCTCTCTTGCACATTGGGAAGCTGCAATCAGGCTTCTCTGCTATCTTTGTTCCACTCCCTCCCTCAAGCTAACGCTGGGTGGTAAAACTCTGGATCTTTCAGGCTATTTGGACTTGGACTGGGCTGAAGACCATGATGATTGCCAGTCAACATCTGGCTATACTTTTTGCATTGGCTCTGGCGCAATCTCCTGGAAATCCAAAAAACAACCTAAAGTCTTGCTTTCCAGCACCAAGGCTGAATACAAAGCCATGTCCAACAATTGCCAAGAAGGTCTATGGCTAAGAAACATTATTTGTGAACTTCATCTCCATGACAATTCCCCCTTCAAACTCTTTTTCAACAACAAGGGTGCCAAATCTCTTTCAAAAAACCCAGAGCATCATTCCCGCACCAAACACATTGACGCTTGGCACCATTTCATTTTCAAGTGCTTTGGGCGCGGTGTATTCACAGTTCAACATGTTTCAACAAGCCATATGATTGCTAACATGCTTACCAAGCCCCTATCTCAAGTTCTTTTATTTTCACATCAACTGCGTTTTGGACTTCTGGATTGTGCTCAGCAAGGGGGGTTATTGGAGTAATCATCCTCAAGACTCTTCTCCCCATATTTCTTTCATCTTCTTACTTATTTTCTCTTTCATTTCTATCAATATTTTCTATCATCTGTCTCAGATCCGCTGCCATCCAATGTATGCATCTCACCTCCAGAAGTGTGGCTATCATTTCAATATTCATTTTCATTATCACCTCTACACACATGTCACCTGTTCCTGTGGGAGGATGGCTGGTCCTCCCCCTCATCAAGAACCAGCCAGCAACCAACCAGGGTGGGGGGGACCTCACCACCTTCCCCCCTTTTGGTGGTGGAGGGAATGAAGTGGTGGGGGGATCTGACCACCCTCCCACCAGCAAGTGGGGCGCTCCCCCCCCCCCCCCCATTACCAAGGGGGAGACCCCAAGGGCTGGGGGGACCTAATCCCCCTCCAGCCCATCTTGTTTTGATGGTCTGCCTGGGGCAAATTGCGTCCCAGGCAACCAGTGGGGGATTTGAACACCCCTGCTGGTCACCTAGGTAAAAAAGAGGGGGGAGGGGCGGCACGTCTTCCAGTTACAACCCCCCTTGTGAGCCCAAGAGCAGATCCAGATGAGTTCTGGGTCCCACCTGGTTCATGTTAAGGGCCAGCGGCTGGTTGAATTAGGTAACCAGCCTGATAAGTGAGGTCACAGAGGTAACTGTGCTGGTTGCAAGGGACAACCAGCCAGGGTCTGAACAGAAACAAGGGCTGGTTCAGCCCAGTAAGGGTAGAAACACCAAACTCAACTGGTACAGGCTGGTCATGAAGGTTCAGGGACTAATGCCAAGTGGGTTGAGAAAGCCCAAACCAAGTAACAAGGCTTATAGAGCCTTTCGAGTCCATTTGGGGCGGAATTTTTGCCTTTTGCTTGTCATTACATGAGCTCCAAATGAGCACCATCTTTTGTATATAAGGATCTCTTCTCCCTGCTGTTATCCATACATTCATTCATCAATTCATTCACATTCACAAGTGTGCCATTGCATCTGCCTCATATTAGGGATCAATCATAAGACATTATTGTCTCAGCATTTCTTTTTCTTTAAGTACTGCTCTTTTACTAAGCTTGTGGGCCAATAATTCTCACACAAAAAGTGAGGTAAAACAATGTGATACTTGAATTGTTTCTGACAGGCTTCAGTGGCTCTCTGATGGTTTTGGATGGTGATGGAACTGTAAATTTGTTGAACTAAATTATAGAAAGAGCCAATAGAAGAATTGCAAAAATTTTTAATGTATGATTTCAGGCCTTCCATTCAGGAGGTACTTGTGCTTCAAAATTGATACAGCTTGTTGGCCATATAGGAGACAAATTTATTTTTAGAGAAATCTATTTCTTAAGAAGGTAGTAACAACTGGGAGGTTTCCAGACAAGAGAAATTTTGGTCAAGTTTTCTTGATAGCTCAATTAATAGTTGGAATAGACCAACCAATGCCATTTTTTCACAAATAGCTTCCATTCTTCTTCAGATTTGCAGAGATTCCTGAAATGAGTTTTTATATTCTTGAAAATGTGCCAGAAACAGAGAATATGATGAGAGGAAGGAAAAACTGTTTTGATTCAACTGATAAGTGCTTGTTCCTTGTCTATACCAACTAAACTAGCTTGTTTATCTTCTCAAATTTCCTGAAGTTTAGTCAGGGCCCATTCATAGTTCTGTTTTTTCTCTTGAGATAAAAAACAGAAGGCAACTGATAAACATCTGCAACAATTTTTTACAACAAGCATATGAAGAAGGGGAATTCCAAACTTGTTTTTTATATATTTACAGTCCATCATTATGAGATTTTGGGAAATTTTTAGGAGTTTCATGGAATCAGGTTAAGAGATTAAAAATGAAGTGATTTTACCATCCATGTTGTTTATTTTGTAGAGAAAGGCAGAATTCCTGAGTTCCAGTATGATTGCTTCAACAGGAGGTTTTGCATCAAGGGAATTTTTTTATTTATTTATGATATTGTGTTATAAATGGTATGGATATTTGTATGAATATTTGATGGAGAATTTTTTATAAGAGAGTTGAGAATTCTTAATGGGGGAACTCCGGCTTTGGATAAATTTTCAACCATCTCCTTTTGCTTCCCTTGGATTCTTCTGTGGATGGGATGAGTGAAAGGATCAATGGAAGGTTGATGGTTGTTCTCTGGACATATAAAGTTCATCAAACAGACACCCAATCTTTTGGAAAACCTTCCTGATAACCTGAAAGGACAATTGGTCTTTCTTGTTTTGTTTTTTTAATTTGGTGGTATCTTCTCAGGGTTTATATTCCCCAGATTTATCACATTGATAGGTGTAGGTATTTTTTTGGCAATCGGAGACTCTGATAGATATGACATATTCATGGGACTTTGCCCATGACTGGATAGCTTCAACAAGCTGCTCCTTTTTATTATATAATATCTCAGGAGGAGGGTGGCCAGAGGGGAGGAATCAGAAAATCGATTAGATAAAGAAGGAGCCGGAGGATTTGAATCACTATTTTTTTAGATGAGATTATTATAATCAATAGGTTTGATATTGCTTAAAACTGGGAAATCAGGCTGGAAAAAAGAATGTAACTAACAACAAGAACACAGAGACATAATGATATGAAAGACCACCATCATCAGGCTGTGAGGAGTATAAACTTGGAAGGCTTTTTATGAAAGGCTATAAGAGTGAGTTTGAGACTATGAGGCTGAGATGGGAGTTAGGCTATACCAGTAAGTCAGACATGGCGGTTAATATATAGTTGATAAGAAGAGAAACTGAGATCTCACTGGGCACACAAAATAAAGACTTGAGCGGTGAAAGGTGGGAGGGTTGAGTTGATGCTTGAAGAAACAGAATAGAAGAAAAGAAATAAAGATAAAGAAATATAAGAAAGAAACAGTATAGTTGAAATATGATGATGGTGTTTGAGTCACCGTTATGAGTACTTGAAGAGAAGTTTGATGATTATTGAGTATGATCTGAGGTTGTTCCTGAGTGACCTCAAATCTGATTTGAGGATGTGGTTAACTACTTGACGATCTCCAGATACTCCAAATATGGAGTCTCTTCATTCTGCAAACCTCTATTCATTTTCTGCTTTCCATAGTAGTACTTCTACGGAAATATACTTAACAGAGATAATTGATAATGGGCCAGGTGAAAGTTCTGAAAATTTGATGAATATTTTCTTGAGCCATTGCAAAAAGAGATTTTTTGTAAAAAAATGAACTGGAGATATGATTTGATAGAAGAAATTGAGTAAAAAAAGGTATTCAGAGACTTGATATAAGATGGTAAAGCCTTTTTTTGAAAGTATCTGGAGTGTTGAGATGTTTTTTTAAGAGATGGTGAAGGGTGATGAGTTTTTTGTGGAGTGGAGTGGTGTGGTGATCAGTGGTGTGGTTTAGTGTGGTTTGGTGTGGTGTGGTGTGGTGTGGTGTGGTGTGGTGTGGTGTGGTGTGGTGTGGTGTGGTGTGGTGTGGTGTGGTGTGGTGTGGTGTGGTGTGGTGTGGTGTGGTGTGGTGTGGTGTGGTGTGGTGTGGTGTGGTGTGGTGTGGTGTGGTGTGGTTTGGTGTGGTGTTGGTTTGTGTGGTTTTGTGTGGTGTGGTGTGGTGTGGTGTGGTGTGGTGTGGTGTGGTGTGGTGTGGTGTGGTGTGGTGTGGTGTGGTGTGGTATGGTGTGGTATGGTGTGGTGTGGTGGGGTGGGGTGTGGTATGGTATAGTAGTGGGATGGTGTGGTGGGGGGTGATGGGAGGGTGGCATTGTTCAAGGGCATGGTTTATAAGATAATTGGAGCTCTCCAAGATGGGTGGAGTTCCCAGGAAAACCCTCCCAGTAATATTGAATATATGCATGCAAAAGGGCTCAAAGAAGAGTAAAAGAACCCAAAAGGGTTCTAATATGATGCTTTTTTGGTTTGGTTTTTGATACACATATAGTGCCTAAAAAAATTTCAAAAATTGTTTTTGGTAAGATTCAGAAATTCCCTTCAAATCTGCAGCTTTAAATATCTCAGCTCATCATTATTTATTTCAAGAAAAACAAATCAAAAGGGGATCATTAGGGCTTATCAGAGTCAGAAAACCTGTCATTAGAAACCTGCCATTTTTCATGCCGGGTTTTTGAAATACACATAACCTTTAACTGGTGTATTTCAAAATGGTGGGTTTCAAAAAAATGGCGGTTGTAAAACATGAAATCTGCCATTTTCATCACAACTACCACCTCCTTCATCATCATCTCATCCTAGCACCTCAAACCACCCTGAAAACTCTGAATGACACCAAAACTTGAGCCCAAGCCAAGATTCCAATCAAATCCAATCAAAGATAGCAGATCAAATGGCATGTAAAATTGTACCACCTCTTGACACTCTTGCTCAAATATCACATTGTCCCATCAAATTTTCACCTCTCCATCTCTCATACATCATGCTCCTTCAATCAATCATGAATTCCTGACCTCCTCCTTACTTGAATATGTTGCAACCCTCAACCAATGTGTATGTTTCTCCATGGACCAAAAAGAAAATCTCAGAGTTTGATCAAGCCCTCTCTTTATTTTACAAGTATGGAGAAGGTAATATTAACACCAAAAAACTTTGCACTGTCATGAAATCCTTAGGTCAAAAACTGACTGAAGCCAAACTTGGTGATATGATTTTCACAATGACCAAACTGATATTTGGTTATTTTAAACTCCTTGTTCATCTCATCAACTTCCTCCAGCAATCAAATCCTATCAAAACTCCCAGTTGGTTGATGAGATCCTTAAATTTCAACCTTCACACTCCACAAAATTTTGGGACCAAGATAGTTATTAATTTAAAATTGATAGAATTTCTTAGCTAGTTCACAGCCATCCTCAGCCTCTGGGTTGTGGCTATAGCAATAACTAAGCTGAGATCTAAGTTTAGATGATGCTTGGATTTTTGATTGTTTGGTGTTGAAATCTCTTCTGTCAATTCTTTGTTTTTTCTCTCCAAATTTTGTCAATTTATTTAATTCTTATGTTTTTCTTTCCTTTTATCATATTTTTATTAATTATTTCCCATTCTCCAATTCTATGCAGTCTGGTAGCTCTGCACTCTATCACACGCGCAAATTCTTACTGTGGAAACTTCATACACAGCTGAATTCATCAAAACTACTCTTGATGAACATTCATAAACTCATTCAAAGAGTGGGATAAAAACAGCCAAAAATCAAAAAAACTACTCAAGGAAAACAATTCAATACAATCTTCAAGACTCATCAACTCATCTCTCTCAATACTCAACAGAACAATCACCCCAAATAAATCTCACAAAGTCAAGCAGCCAGTTTAATATTGTAAGAAAACCAGAGAAAAAAGTGTCAACCCCTCATACAGCTTGCTCACACTCTTCTCCCCATTAGTTAATCAAGGCTCTCTGACTATTTTATTGTGTCACCTCAACTGGCATTGTCACACTCTACACTGGCCATAAGTCAATCAATCTACCAAACTTTTCCAATTACCACGGAACTTTCACTGATCACTTCTTTTCTCACAGTCTGCAAGTCTTCTTTGTGTCTCTTATTCCATCACACTCTCAGACTGATATTTTTCTGCCAGTGCAACCTTGTTGGTTATTTTTTTTTTCTATGACTCTTTCAGAATCATCTCAACTGTTTCTCACTCTTGTGATTCCTTGAAATACAACTCAGCTTGGTCTTGGGGAACAACCCTAATTTCATCATTTGAAAGGGAAGCCTTTGTACTTAAGACCCAGAAACTTCAAAGCCATTGTGGCTGTCTGGCAAATATCTCATCTCAAGTTCATCAGTGGTTCCAACTATCTACCTGACATGGCAGTAGTCAAACCAACTTGAAATACCTCTGATCAAGATTCCCTAGACTGGTACCAAATAGTACAACAATGATCAAAAACCTCTTGATTTTTTAGTGGAGAGATATAGGATTTGATAGTTGTTGGTGTGAATAAAATGAGTGAAATAGAAGCACTTTTAGACAAGAGATTGTAAGACCTGGGTATGCAAAACCTTGAATTTTCTTCAGGTAAGATAGCTGAATTTCTCTGAGGACCAAGTCAATTAATTTGAATGCTGGTATATGTCTCGTCTGACAAATACTCAGCTAGTTCTAAATTTAATATTGGAACCAACTCAAGATACACTTGGTTTTGGAAATTTTAGATTTCTGACAGAGGATGGATGGAAAAAAGAAGTGATAATGAAAGGATTTGGTGAAGAAAATGAGTGGATGTAAAATAAAAGAGATTTGAAATGAATAAGAGAAATAAAATAAATAATGAAAGGAAATGGAAAAAGAACCTTCCAAGGAAATGGATCCTAAAGTGGGGATGCGGTGAGCTGGATGGATTTGGGCTTTGTTGATGAGGGTTTTTTTCAGGGAGTTGTAAGGAAAGGGGTGCGGATGAATAATGTTTTTTTGCAGTGTTAGTTATGATATTCTTGTGAGTTATTAGAATGTTCTTTTGGAATTGGTGACAGTGAGGGGGTGCGTAATTAATCAGAATGGATGAGTTTATTCCTGTAGTGGAAAATATTTCTTCTATAATGACAGCTTTACCCACAATATTCTTCTTCACACTTGGATCAGAAGGATTATCAATTGTGGACTGATAGACCTCCTGAGGGGTAGGAGTCTGTGGGAAGAACAAGCCTCAACCGTTTCAATTAAATCCACCATACCAGGCTGAATATATCCAGGTGAAATTTATCAAAGATGGTCTCACTGAAAATACAATTTTTTTTGGAAGTTTGGAGGGACTTCTGAACAGTAAAATCTTGGTCAGAAGTGTCTTTCTTGTTACTACTCAACCAATCATCCCGCCATTGTGAGAGGCAAATGGTCTTGCTAGCATTTGAGATTGGTATTGTGCTATCAAAAAAGATAAAAGCTGCATTGGTCTGGTGATCCTCAGAAGATTCAACAGTAGCATTTGGTGCAGCTCTGTTTGAAATAGAGGCTGCAAATGGAACTTGCTTTTCTTGGACGCTTGTGGGATCAAAATTTGGAGGAGAAAAATATATATTTGAAATGGGATCCACTGTGCTTGTCTAACAGGGTACTGGTGTGGCAGAGTGGTATTTGAAGGTCTCCTTATCAAGTTAATTGGAGACCAAATCTCCCGTTATAATTTGCTCCATATCTGGGGTTGCAATGACTCTGTTGTGGTGCCCAATCTGGGACACCTCTGGACCAGTACCAAAAAAGTAAAATTTTTATGAACTTTTCTATAGCCTCCATTTAGATCCAAAAAAAAAAAATTGATCTGGAATGATTCCCATATCCAGTTCCCAAACTTCCAGCTCCCAATCTCCTAATTGTCCAGGATTGTCTCTGGGGTGCCTAGCGCCCGGTCCTGTGTTCAAATCCCCCCTCTCTGACGCTACTCCTTCCCTTTTGGGCCAAGGACCGGTCGCGAGCCATTTTGCTTGCTTCATCCAAATCATCATTGTCATCATCATCATCATCATCCAACCATCATTGGAGGATACCAATTGATGAAAATCATTTGGGCCAACAAACAAAGCCGATCAAGGAGCAGCAGCCCAACCAGGGAGATCATGATAACTTGCAGAGTACCACTGACCCCCCAAGAGTAGCAGATACCAGGGCTCATAACGTCTTCCATTGACCATCCAATCTAATCCTCAACCATCATCCAAACTTGAACTTTTTAAACTTGAACACTGCTACTGTTGCCCTCAACTCCACTCCCATCCCATCCTTTCCAAAGCTCACCACTCTCGCTACCACCTCTCCCTCACTCAAAACTCTCAAACAGACTCGCTGTCAATCCAAACTCAACTTCTTCCAGCACATCTAGAACAACCCATCCGTCCCATCCAATCAACATCCCCACCAGCAACCCTCCAATCATCAATGCCCATCAATCCAAACACACTCTTTCACCCTCAGACTTGTCAACCAACCTCAAGCCAATCAATCCTCCTCCACCTTCCTACTCCCCTACCCCAATCCCAATCTATCCTTGATGACCAACCAGAGAAACCCTATTGAGTCCAGCCAACAACAACCTTGCCAAGCTTTGAAACATTCAGATCTTGACCAACCCTCCTCAACCTTGATCCACCTCCAGCTCACTGGTCTCCCGCGCGGCTTGTCCATTGCCCGCGTGGGTCTCAACTGTCTCCTGGGCCCGTCAGCATGTCCGCAGGCCCCTCAATAGCTACTCTCTTGCCCGTTCCCATCATTGGCACGGGCCAGGTCTTCCGATTCTTGTCATTTTTTGATCCAATTCATCTTTTTTTTGAGGTTTTTGTTTGTTTCTTTTTTTTAGTTTTATTTTCTCATGACAATCCATTAAAAAAAAAAACTTTTTTTCCGCTCTATTTGTAAATCTCTCTTGTAAATAGTCTACAGACCTCTTTTCTATAAAAGGAGGGGCTCTCCTCTTCCTTTTCAAAACATCCATGGGATTTTGTGTATATTTCCCCCCTTTATCATTGGAATTGAATCATCATCCTCATCCTGGGTATATCTATGATTTCCCCCTGATCCATTGATCCTTAGTCTTTTCCCCTCTGTGGCCTGATCCTTATCACCAACCAATAGCCTTGCTGGTTAAAGGGAATTCTGTCTGTTGGAATTCTTGAGTGTTTTATACCACTCCTTGATCCCTTTCTATGACCATACTGGTCTTGATCCCTCCTTGATCATCTTTCTGGAGCCAATCACGATTGATTGAAGAGGTCTTATTAAGCTTAAGACCTGGAGTGTTATACCTCCCTTATTTTTTTAGGAGTTTTATTCTACTAGCCTACTCTTGAGTTCCTTGAGAAGTTTTGAGGTTATCCTTGCTTCAAATCTGTTACTTTTTGCTTTTAGAGCTTCTTAAACATAGTGCTTTATCTTGTAAAGCCACCCTCAGTTATCTGGTACCCTTCAAGCGCTTGATTGCGGAGAGTTGGGAAGGTTCATTGAGAACCTGGAGGTTGGTTGGGTTTGAGTTTATCATCCCCAATCCTCTGCTGACGACCAGAGTTATTATCTTGTGGGTGTTGTTTACATACAAAAGCTTTGTTCTTTGAAATTTAAGCAAACTTTAGATTCTTTTGTCCAAGTTTTTCCCACATAATCTTGGCTCAGATAGTGCTGTTCCATCGCTACCAAACTACTATCATCTTTATCCTTTACTACTTGATCCCTCATTTACCAGGTTCTGGACCTTGATCTTGGTTAAATTTAAATATTTTTGTAACACTCAGGAGGGCAGCCTAAAAAGCACCTTTACCCTCCACAGAACTGCCATGGCCTAGCACCATTTGGAGTCTTACACCATTGATCACTGAGATGATAAAGTTAGAAAAATGGAGATGTGCATCAGTGTTGTAGCCAAAATGAATGACCAGTGTTTATTTAAAATGAGAGCTTCAGGGGTGGATGATGATGGGAAATGAGATAAGATTAAGTGTTGAAGGGATAATCAAAAAGACCTGGGATATCTTTGACTTGAGATGTGTTTGCATATTGGGCTTTAAGATGGTGGAACAACAGTATGCTAGGATGTGTTTCTCTGGTTAAGTATTGACTTAACTATTATATTCAACAAAACCCACTTTTTTTTGGGTAACTCTGACACCCCTTTTGTGAAATAAGTGGTTTTTCCCATTTTTCAATGGCGGTTTTTAAATGGTAAATTTGGTTTGAAAATTGCAATTAAAAATGGTGGGTTTAGTTAACTTTGATACGCCCTATTAAAAAGAGAATACCTTTTTCTTGGGTATTATGTTCATTGTCATTTATAATTTGAAGGGTCCAAAAGGTGAAAAGCAGTAAGAATTTTTTTTATTTGAATCTTTGGATTCTACTATAATTTTTTTTGAAAAAACATTTGCAGAAATTTTTATTTATGATTCAAAACAAAAACATTGCAATAGATGTGTTAATTTGAACGGTTTTTACATTGAATTGTATTTTTGGAGGCCCAAGATACGTTCCAAAATTCTGAAAAAAAAATTCAAAACCCTTTAATAGTTTTTTAAAATTTCTAAGAGCTTTAAAAACAAAAAATAATTATCAAAAAGGCAAAAAAAGGATAAAAAAGTCCAATGAGAACATTACATTTTTCAATTTGTTTGCTTTTTTGATGGAATGTTTTGAGGTAATTTAATACATCCAAAAAATCTGAAAAATATATTTAACTTCTCTTTAACTGTTGGTTTAACTTCTTAATAGATTGAATCACCAAAAAAAATTAATAACAAAAGGAAAATATCAGGATGCAAATTTCCAATGAGAAATTTGATTTTTTTGGTTTTTTGATGGGAATTTTTGAGGTAAAAGGATAGATACAAAAAATATGAAATAAATATTTAAAATATCTTTGAATGTTGCTTGAAATTTCTTACATCTGAAATAACCAAAAAAATAATAATTAAAATAGCCAAAATAAGGATTCAAAAACCCATGGAAAAATTGAGTTTTGCAAACTTTTTGATTTTTTGATTCAATTCTTGGAGGGGTTCTAATGCCTCCAAAATTAACAATTTTTTTAAGGAGGGTTTAAAGACCCCAAAAAAAGGTCTGCGGCGTCAGAATTTAAAATAAATACATTCTTGAAAGTACCATGAAATAAAGTATTTGTATGTGTGTAAGCAGAGGCACGCAACATTGGGTAGATGTAAAATTCTATGAAATAAAGGATTGGGGGTGTGAGAAAATTAATGCCCTATATATATATATTAATATATATAATCAAAAGAGGTTTTTAAAATCAGATTAAAGCATTTTTGACAAAATATGCACTGGAATAAGGGGTGATGTGTGTGTGGGAGGGAGCAGGGGTATTTGGAGTCATTGGATGGTGATTGAACTCAATCCATACGTATTCAAAATTCAGGCAAGATTACCAATAAGGTCTGTCAGAGATGATCCCCCATCCCACGCAAATTTTTTTTTCTGAATTTTGAGGGGGAGGGGGGAAGGTTTCAAATGATTAAAATCAGAACCGTAATTGATGAGTTTAAAAAGATTTTGGAATGGTAGGCCTTGAACCAGACCAAAAAAACCCAATTCTTGGTCATCTGGAAAATTATTAAACCAAAAACAATCAAAAAAAATCATGAGTTATGCAATCCAATAAATTTTTCAAGGGCTTCTGATGATCATTTTCCTTGGAATTGTTTTCCTGGGTGTGAAAAGTTTTAAGAAATCCTGTAGATCAAAATTTGCAATCTGGGGTTGGTTCAAGTCATCATTCTCCAAATTCTTGACATTTTTCCCATGAAAATAATTCATACCATCAATTGAATTTTTCATTTTTTGATAATAATCATCAAAAAACTCATCCTTTTACCTCTTAATACTCCTCCTCCATCTTGTTGATATACCAGGAGTGTTTGTTGAAAGCTCATTGATCCATTTCGATTGCTTTATCTCCAAGCTGCTTTGATCATCAGTTCTTCTATAATTTCCCCAACATGGTTCAGCATTCTTGCTAGGTTTCAATGAATTGTTCCTGAGGCAATTGAGACATGGATGATTGATCAATGTTAGACTTTTTGATTTTTGAGGTTGGGGGTAATAAGTTTGATGTAGAGGGTTTTTATTTATTAAAATGAAGCTTATTTTCAATTAAATCAATTGATAAATAAAACTCTTGGATTGGATCCATAAATTAAAGAACTTGAGCTT